>JBBPMP010000549.1:0-17641 GCA_038090395.1 Boletales sp. KT-2023a
TTATCGTTTGCGGGCAATATAAACGAAGACTATATTTCAAAGATTAGCCCTTTTTTGTATTACAAAGTTAATGTCATCTTTTGTCTGACATTTCGACCTGATCCAAAGACAGCCCGCTGCGTTGTGTGACGAAAAGAACGGGCGACCCGAGGTCATCGTACGATCAAATTCGGGATATATACTATAAGTATATAAGGGTAGTACACTAACTAGTCGTCCGAGAACTCTCGCGAAAATTTATGTGCGATTTGATCGCTCAAATTGCATAGTCTCATCAAGCTACTTTCAGTGCACATCGACCATTCAGTCGGTTGAGAGAGGACCTGCACACGGGTTGGACCCCTGCGCGGCGTCGCATGGGGGCGAACCAAATCAGTCCAGGCCTACGAAAGTGGCCGGGCGTGTCGGCTTGGGTATGGGAACACACCCTTTATGGGTCCCTGCTGGCCAATACCGCTGATCGGAGAACATCCACCCCGGTTCACTCAAATGGCAACTCGCGGAGGGTCAGCGCGGTTAAGGGTAACGGTAAGCCCCCTGACGGGAGCTTTCGCAGGCTCGAAACCGCTGCCGACCCTGCCTCCCTTTCTCGTCCCGCCCTGAGCACGGCCACCCCTATCGCGCGGTCCGAATCCTCAGAGATCGCGCCCGCGTACCTCGGTTCCCTGTCTCGTTCAATGACGTTTAAGGTTCACCTAGTAGTGTAGTACGAATTTGCGGCGAAAATATTATGTGCGATTTGATCCCCTCTCATAGAAAAGAGGCGGCTGCCTGATTTGGCCAACGTTGCCACCCGAGGACTTCCGTTATTTGAGCGGAGATCAAATTGCGCATGAATTTTCGCTCCAAAGTAAGTGATACGTTCGGTTGGGACACGTTTATGTAAAGGCTCGATTGATATCGCATTCAAAGGGCTCGGACCTAAACTGCATTTATCTCATGTCGTTGACACGTTGACACCTGTAGGCCTAACCTGCACATCCACCACGAGCTGGCACCTATTTTCCACGCCCCGAAGTCCGCCTGTTGCTGTCGGCAGCTGGAATAGCGGATAATATATATAATATATATATTGAGTGTTCACATGCACATCAGGAGGGCTAGGGCAGAAGATATTCTGACAGACTGTCTTCCCCGATGCGCTCGCTCGACGTGAGTGGCCGATGATCGCGTCGGGAATGCCGAGCTTGTACGTACTGGGCCTTGGCGTTGCAAAGGCACAGAGTGTAACAACCGTACCTAACTTGAGGCTTCAAGTGAAAGTCTTTCACATTGAAGATTCGGAGACAAATGAGTACCGTACATTTGTCGCACTAACACGAGGCTGAGTCCGCAGCCCGACCCGAACTAACACGCTAGAAGCAGTAAAACGTACGCTGATTGAATGAAGCTTCCTTCGAGGACTAGTCTATTAGTGTATGTACATTGCAATTGAATGCAATCATTGATTCGGGGCTCCTCGGAGTACATACACTTTGTCGGGCCGTTTCAGCACGATGCATAAAGTTCAAACCTTCCATTCGCCTGTCGTAAGCAGCAAGATGCAAAGTTCAGACTGCCGGCTGCCAACTGCTTTTTTTTTTGGATAAACCGCGGCATAGCAACGATTTCTCCTGAGACACCAACTCAAAAGAGTCATATTAATGTGCGGAGAAGCTAGGATCCCCGAGCCAAAGTCTGTAATGGCAAGACACTCTTGCTTGGAACCCAGCCTTGCGATCTCTTACTTGATAACACTCCAAAATTCTTGATTGATTGCACGATGGAAATCCTTGATTGCTACATAACTTCTGATCGTGACTCAGCAGTCAAAACTTCACCATCATCTGGGCCAGTTTGATGCAGAGACACTGTTTTTGGAAAATCTGTGGATTTCGTTTTTTCTTGGCTTTTGGGTCACGCGCACGCATGTTTCAGGCATGTCCAAAAAGGTATAAATAAGTAAACTGAATATGCCGGGCACCATGGATTTTGCGAGCGGGGGTTTCCGAAATACTAAGCACATGAAGGGCTCTACGACTCACGTCTTTCTTACGGGAAGGCCCACCCTGCCAGCACAAGCTACTATTTAGTTGGCTGAATAGAGTCGCCTGTGGAGGGATTACATAGTCCCCGGTGAGCGGACGTCGCGTCGGCCAATTCAATTTAAGACCGTCGCTTTCGGTGTCGCGTCCGTCTCGCTGCTGCACTCCTTTCTGCCTGCCGCCAGAGCACACGTTCAAGCTCCTTGATGAACTCTTCATTTATGAATGAGCTATTCGTTCAAAAGTGGGTAAACAAAGTTTCGTTGCGGTTCCACACGGACCAACTCTCACTCAACTTGGTTGCCATCATATCAGATACATCGCATTCACTGGTGGTTCGATGCTTCTGTACGATTATTTGCTCACCCTTCACCTCGAGGTATATCCTATTTTACTGCGCGGAGACGATCATGCTAACACCATTCGCCCACAGGTGGAGTATATCTGGAAAGCACCATGGACGTTTGTCAAAGGGGGCTTTCTACTGAATCGGTATGGAAACCTTCTAGGACAAGCAGTGATCATGGTTGAGGAGCTTGGATTGCTCAGCGGTGGCTCTCACAGTGTGCGTATCTTATTTTCTCTCACGGGCTCCTGCTATAGCCTTCCAAGCTTACCGTGTCAACCAGTTTTGTGTCGCGTACTACGTCTACTGTTCGGCTTTTATGCTATTCTCGGCCGAGTCCATTCGATGTGAGTTCTCGTTTGCCGTCCCTGTTTCGGGCCGAATTGGATGTGAAAATCAAGCCCAGTTATCGTGATAATGCGTGCTTGGGCAGTCTGGGGGTGCACGTACCGTGTGGCGCTATCACTGGTATCGGTCTATGTACTCTACCTTTTTGTGGTGATTGCAGTCGCATCCTACTTGTGGAAAATTGGCTACGGTACGTTACGCACACACGGGGACTGAAGTGGAGCTGATGGAGTCTCAGGCTCAGCGCTTCCGCCGGTGGAAGGTGTTTGCTTGGCAGTAGTTCCCTGTAATGTGACTTCTTTGCATGTGTGCGGCAGCATTTTCTAACAGTGATGATAGCGTACACTGTCAGTGTCATTTCCTGATCACACTTACCCAGGTGTCTGACAATGTTTTTGCTGACAACAGTGGCTATTGTGGGTCTTAACGTGGGTCGATCGTAGAGCTTTTCAACCTGCTCAACGTTAACACACCACCTAGGCTGGCGGTTGACAGCATCGTATTAGCGGTTGCATGTAAAGGGCTTTGTAATGCCCTAAAGGGGTTTCGAGATGCCCGTACCTCGCCGTTAATCTGGCTCCTCCTACGCGATGGTGAGAGAAGCCAATTTGTTTGTAGCTTTGCTAGAATGCATGACTCTAACGAGGGGATACTTTCATGTTCACCTTTATCCAGCCGTCTCATTTTATGCTGTGAGTATCCCCGACATCAACGGTGATTGAAAATCCTGGCTAATTTGATGCGTGTTACAGGCTAGCGTGTTTAACAGCATTTTTTCGCTCATTTGTTGGTGCGTAGTCAAACTTGGCCATTCACAACGTTCTGACATCACTCAAATGGGATAGGCTGGTGTTTCGTCAGGTAAGCTTTCCCTCTTTCACCCGTTCGACAACTGATGATTCACGAACCATAGGATCCAAGGGACTTTCTCCAGCTCCTGTACGTAGAGCCAAGGATCATTCACGACGTCCGGATGCTCACAACCTCATTTAGTGTTTCGATTCCGATGCTTTCTATCGTCGGACAGCGACTCGTCCTCAACCTTCGAGGTCTACAAGCGCGACCATGGACGACGAGTTATGTGAGTCGGGTGGTCGATCGGGACCTGGCAGCGATCGACGACGAGGCGTTTTATCCTCCCGTCGACTCGTTAGTCGAGACATCAGCGGAGACATCGGCCGGAACGGAGACGACGGAGCTCGCGTTGGAAGTCCTCGGCTCGCTGGGCGCAGCACGCGACGTTCCATGACGACGCAGTGCTGGAAAATAAATTATTTGTCCTCAGACGCTACGCGTTGGGCGATGTACGAGCAGGATTATTGTCAGCCGACAAACATACCGGGTGGCGTTAATCGATCGATCGATCGATCTACATCGTGCTTTTTCGCCCCTTGTCGCGGGCACGTCTAGGGGAGGAAGATCTAGAAAGGATCGTTAGTCGTGAGCATACCATACACATGATGATACAGTAATACTTGGAGCATTACACACATACGTACCTTTACGCATTTCCCTGTCGACAAGCAACGAGTACTAGTGATCATTGAAGAAGTTACGTCTTTACAGCCCGAACTACCCCGCCTCACTTCAGGAGTTCAGGTTGCTAGCACCGCCACCGTTATTTCTCGTCCGGTTACAAACAGTGTGGGGCCGTTACCTCCATCCTCCTCTGAAACTTTCGGGCTCGGTAGAGGAGGCGGAGTGTAGGCCAGGGCTCTCCATCTAACGAGTTACTATTCGACACAGCTCCCAATTACATAATGACGTCACCGAGGCGAGATAGGATGAGAAGTTGGGAGTACTACGCACTCAGTAGCGGAACTGTCCGTGCGGTAAGAATGGTCCGATTCATTCGCCTGGCGCCACCTGCCATCGCTTGGATGAACCAAAAAGGCCCCCGAACAAAAAAGTTCGATATATCCACCCTCTCTTCCACAGCTCCTGGGCTACCGACGGCGATAAGAGCGCGCCAGTCGCTCTGTCCAGGGCGGCCTGGTCTTAGAGACCTTTCGATGATCATGGAGCTCGCTCCTCGTAAACGAAACAGATGATATCATAAGCTAGAGTTGTCCTTCCCAACGTGAGCCCCGCCGAAGGAATTGTAGCGACTCGGTACGAATCCCGCGTCATGGCACCACGTTCAGACGATTCGACCGACATACATCCAAGTTCAAACAGTATCGTTCGTAATCAGACGGTAAACGTATGGTTCCTATGCGGGCGACTTGCTCAGATCCGGCACGTCTCGCCATCGGTCGGACGTACGTACATGCAAATCCAATCCAATTCTGCTCCTCATCAAACACCTGCTCAAATGTGAGCGCACGCACGTCGCCAAGCAGACCACGACGGACCGTATGAAACCTCTGGATGAAGCTCATTCCAAGAATGAAATCACGACCGTTTCCGTGCAAAAAGCCCGACGGGCCAAGCGTACCATAGCGGACGCCCGTAATGTCTCCAAAGGCAATGTTCGAATTTTTTGGAAGCAGCTGCGCTTCCGCGTCCAATGCGAACACCTCATCGCCGGTTGTCACGTTGAACGGTTGCAGGTGTTGGACGGCGTCGAGAGGTATTTGAAGACGGTCGTGTTTACAAATGCGCCCGGGATAGCACTTGCGTATGCATCAAAGTAGTCGTTTGCAGGAGTATCACTATTAGGCAGACCGATGCAGTAAGATCAACCAACAAACATTCCGACAGGGACGCGTACTTGTAGTGCCCGTGTCGACCATTCCAGCAGCAGACTCGGGAATTATTCTGGTTCTACCGTAAGTGGCTATGGTGATGTTGATACCCCAGTAAAATGAAGATGGTAATGTGGTCGTCAACGGCGTGTACGGCAGTTCGCCCTTAAACTATATGCAAGCACACGTGAGCACCAAGCACGATATCACACACGACGGTCACTCATACCAAATTTGAATCATAGCCTCCATACGTCAAAGAGCCATCTACCCATGTCAGGCTGGATACTCTCCCAAGACGAGCTCACACTCACCTGTATCGCTGGCGGCGGTGGTGGGCGGGACAAAGTACACACCAAGTATTCGGTGTTGGATCAGTTTTTGCGACACCATATTGTCCAGGACAGTCGGAGTCAGATCTCTATTGGGCGATAGCGTGCCGTTCGTAAGGTCTACAGGTTCAAGACCCAGGATGCCGTTGGATAGATTTTCAACCCCTACGGTTGCGGTGGCATCACTGATGGGCTGATTGACAATGGTGAGCCCATCTGCGACAGTCACCTGGTCCAGATCTATGCGCCGTCAAGGCCACCTGCATGCGTGACAAGATACAACTCTTAGATTCTACCCCGACTGCCTGGCCCGACCCATAAGTGATGTTGAAGGACTGGCCTGTGGCAATACCCGTCGATATGGCTTACCAAGGCTGCAAGCATCCCCTGTCGTATCAAAAGTGCGACATGATGGAACCCAGACTTGCCCACACCGCGTGTTCGAGGAGCCAGTATCGACAATGAGGCCATAGCTCGCCGATGGATTTCCGATGTTGATCCAAGCTGTGTACGACGCAGCTTGGTTGGTGATAGGAACGGTGGTCGATCCATCGGTACCAGCGGACTTGAAGAATGCAACCCGTTCACGAGCTGTGTGCGCAGGATATCCAGAGAGGTACGCGGCATGATTTTCGATCCTCTTCAGTGGCAATGTGAAAAAGGAATGTGCGTCTGCAAAGGCACTGGATGTTGCGACCAATACGATAGAGAGGGAAACAAAAGGCCTCGTGGCAAGGGAAGGTAGTGAATTACACGATTCGCCGATGAGCAGACTTGATCACCTATCGTGGAGTTATTATTGTTTGTCGGCTTTTCAGAAACACTGTTCTTGCTTCTATGCTGGTTACCTTACGCTGATGGAAAATGCGTTGACTGTGATAAGCGAGTGCGCAGGATCTGTATCCTGACAGCAATTCTCTCCCGGTGAGCACAAATGACACGCACTTGGAATGGGTTGACACATACACATCATACCACCCGGAGACGCGCCGCAGACCAAGTGCATCAAAAGCTTGACAAGAGCACGAGCGCGTGACCGTCTTCCTCTGCACGTTGAGACGTGGTGAGTGCTAGGATACTGCGGTGTGGTGATTCGGAAGAACCCGTTGGTTATTCTAGTATGCTTACCATGGCAGCGATGCCTTGGTCGCGTGAAGGCACCCATCACATTAAGGTTATATCCGCGTTGCATCAGGCGCGCATCAGCCCTTGTCGATGCGCTGGTCCGGCTCGACGCCTGGTCCCAGACCACGAGGTAACACGTTTCGGCGGTCGCCACAGCCTGTGTGCATCGTAGTGCTTGATGGTATTCATCATGGTGGCGTTTTAGAATGAACATGTTTATGTACACTCCCCAGCATGATTATTCTGATATGTGAATACATCACAGGTTACCCGGAAAGGTATAGTACCGATCATCTCAGATGGCCGCGTTTCGGTGGTTTCGCGGGTACCGTTTCACGTGTTGACTGCGAATGGCGAAGAGACTCGGGTGTAAATCTATCTGGTCGGGACTAGTACTCGTCTGCCGCATTCGCATACATGATTCAAGGTGTATGTTCTCAATCAAGTCACTTGGCGGGGCGAGTAGGCCGTGCTCGCATCTCGATATATCAGGTGGTATGACTATGTCGACGTGACAAACGAGCAGAGTAGTGTGATCATAAAAATAGTTGAATCAAGCTAGAATCGATTTAACGGCACCCGCACCCGTCTAGAACGAGGCGTATAATTAGGTCACGGGAGCCGCTACAGCCCCAGCCGGCTACCCCAGTGTGTCAAGCGGCAAACGATCTGCGATTGTACAAAAGGAGAGGGATCTGGAGTGGCTACGTCACCCACTCATTGGTGCAAGTGACGGCGAGCATAACCCGCCCTCCTCCTCCTGGTGCATCGACGAACATACTCCGCTGGTCATTCAAAGCATCGGAACCATTTGAGTCGACCCTGGTTACATATCTGGATCTGGACTGTGGGTCCCAGTTGGCCTGGATGGTGCATCCATGTCAAGGACAAGGATGAAACGTACGTAGGAGGGATCAATTAGGCTCTGATCGAATGACAGGGTGGGATGCAGTGTACTCCAAGCAGGCATCGTAGTAGAGGGCAGAGGGGAGCCCTGGAATGGATTCTACCCGGCGTAGTCGACAAGTTGGTCCGCTCATGATGCGGCACATCGCCTTTGTCGGGCAGCCAAGACGCCACTTGCGTTCGGCACGGCCTTCGGCGTAGGATGAAGGGACTGGGCATGATGGGAGGATTTCATTGTAGGAGCAAATACGGAACACCGCCTTTGTCGAGCAGCCAAGGGGAGCTCAAATCTAGGACACGCTGCTTGGGTATGGCACGGTCCTCGCCGTAGGATGAAGGGACCGGGCACCATTGGCAGATTTCATTGTACGAACAGAAGCCGGAAGATGAAGATATGGCGGCCGATTATCTATATGGCAGGGTTTGAATTTGAACGCCAAGGCGTTGGACGGTTGGATCGTGTTGGGCTTTGACAGGCATGTTGTAATGAAAATTGAACCGTCTTTTTCAAAGTTCATGGACACGTGAGCAAGTACGGCGTTTGAGACGAATGTGCAGCTCCGGATTGAAGATGGTACGATCGAGGACAATGAAAGCGGCGGAGCGGGCGAATCCAGGAGCGTAGGGTGAGGCAATTGATTCGTCGTGTCCACCGGCGGACATGGCAACCAGACGCATCCATGGAGTGCCCCTGTTGTGATCGCCGCCAAGGGATACGATCCATCATCCAAGGGCGCTAGACCATGAGGGAGAGGTGGGTCGACGGGGTCCAAAGAGGAAGGGCTTGTTCTGAAATCACATTTCCGCTGGTGAAAATAGAATCGGGCGGAAGACAAGCGACGGTGGATGTGATCATAAATAAGAATATGGATACCGCAATGGTCTGGCACTGGAAGGGGGAGTGGAACTGGAAAGGTTGAACTGAGCGGGCGGCAGAACAGATACTGCGGACATAAGTATGGGGATAGCATTTGGAGATGGCACGTGAGATTAAGGAGAAGATAGGTTATGGTTGATCGAAGGTGAGGCCAATGTGTTTTGTGGACGGCGAGTGACGGCGTGGTGTGATCGCACGCACGGATCATGGCCCTCGTGGAGACGGTGCTGCGGCGTTTCACTGGGAGTCAGTTCAGGGATATGTGCATGGATGTAAGTAGTACGGCGTCATGTACAGGGAGTACCGAGTGCAGTCGCAATACAAAATGGCACGTTTGGATGGCGTGCACGCAACGCTGTGCCGGGATTACGTGAAGACTGGTCGAATACCAAGCTGTATGGTGTCCGTCCGTTCAAGGCGGTGCAGCGAAGTACTATAGTACAAGAACTTCGAGCTTGACTGGAGAGTCGGACGATTCCTCATGGACTACTCTCAGCGTGCCTCAGTATGGCACCAGCAGCAGCAGCAAAGTTTTCCATCGCCCGTCTCTGCCAACTCGTACTTCTTTCCTCCCCAATCGACGTCACAACCACCACCACCTGCGGACGATTCTCGTCCTGCCGGTCTCTCCCTCAATCTCTCTGCCCTCTCCGTCGCATCGCCACCGTCCCTATCACCCATCGCCCCTCCTCAGCCAGGCCAGCTCCACCCCCACCAGCTTCTCCCCCACCATCAGACCGCCTCGCCCATAACGCCCGTCTCCCCCTCCAACATGCTCTCCCCGCAGCCCCAGTTCTCCTACAACTTTGACGATGCACGCGCCACTTCCGACTCTCTTCTCGCCCAGAGACGCCCTAGCACCGGCTCCTCCTCCGACCTCGCAGTGCAAAAGACCGTCCCCCGCAAACGCAGCCTCACAAACGCTCAGCCCGCCCCCTCCTCCGCCACCCACTCCATGCACCAGCACTCCCAGTCCTACTCCGCCCAGCCCATCCCGCACCCCATCATCACCACCACCGCATCCTCCCCTCCCCTCCCAACCTCTTCCACCTCTTCACCCTCGTCACATCCATCTCATTCCCACTCCCACTCCCTCTCGCATTCGCACTCGCACTCTTCCCTCTCACATTCCTCCCTCTCCCCACGCCGTTCACATCCACAATTGGAAATAAGCCCTACCTCCCCCTATGACGACATCGATAGCGCTGGCCCTGGCTTCTCTGCACTTAACGACGACGCGTCCGATGACGATTTTGGCAGCCCCACCGGTCCATTCCGTCAGTCCCCTTCGATCTCTCTATCTCTCCCCTCACCTTCTTCCCCAGACAATGCCAACTCGAAACCCTCTGGTTCGTCCTCCCAACAAGCGCAGTCCGCCATCACAAAGTCCGCCGGCACCAACAACTTTGTCACTAAACTGTATCAGTATGTAGCCCTTCTCCTTGCTCCCCACCATCACCAACCCTCTTCAACAGCATGATCAATGACGCGAAATCGCAGCATTTCATCGTGTGGACAGAATTGGGGACAAGGTATATATGCCCCTGCTTATCTCACCGTTTCAATGCCAACTTGCCCCATCCCCAGCTTCGTGGTCTCCAATGTCGGCGAGTTTAGTAGAAGCATACTTGGCTCTCACTTTAAACACAACAACGTGCGTCTCTCCCACCTCGTGCAATTCCGACCCTGAATGTATGCGCAGTTTTCGTCCTTTGTCCGTCAACTCAACATGTACGGTTTCCACAAGATCAATAGGGTGCGTCATTTCCACCACCTGTGCGCGTCCTCATCGTGTTGATCGATATTATTTTACTTCCTTGCTTCCATATATGTTCCATTTTACACGCATATATCCCACATCAGACCCCACGTGCCCAACGCACTACCTCTACTTCCCAAACTTGGGAATTCTCGCACCCAAAATTCCTCCGGGGTCGCCCAGATTTACTGGAAGCAATCAAGCGCAAGGCCCTCGAACCCGACCCGAGAGAAAGGAGTCGGTGAGGCCACCTCTCTTAATTTGTTTATTTCCGTACCGCTAACCCGCTGCCGTAGTGTCGAGCTTCCAGGTGAAGTTGCCCGCCTCCTGTCCGAGCTTCGCGATGAGAACCGCGCACTCTGGGGTGAGATCAAGTCTTTGAGTGGCCGGTTACCCCAACCTGCCCCAGGCGGTCCCGCCACTGCCGCGGTGCCGCACAACTTTGCCGAATCCTCTCAAGGTCATGTCTCTCCTCAACCTCGGGTCCCCATCGGAGTGGGACACGTCCTCACTCATTCGAGGTCCTCGTCCAATTTGGGCGGCGATGATGCTCAAAGAGATGTCGACTGGGAGGATGACGATGCAATGAGTGGTATCGCGAGCATCCAAATGGGCATTGCCGAACGTCAAGGCGGCGAAGAATGGGATGCTCATAGCTCGCGCTTCGATTTCACAGCGGGCGGTGGATTAAACGTATCTGGCTTTACGAACAACGCCTTTGGACCGCCCTCTGGAGGGGAAGATTGGAAACGCTGGGCGCATGGCGAGATCATCAGGGAGAGAAAAAGAGTCCAAAGACTGATCGGTATCGTCAAGGCCCTGGTTGATGCTTCAGCCAGAGGCGGTGCCAGCGCGGTGTCTTCGGGCATCAATGCTGTTGCCGGTAGCAATATAGGGGAGCTGGACGGGGGTAAGTTTCAGCCTCCGTATCACAATCCTGTGTGCTGAGCAGGATAATTAGCACAAAGTATCTTGCAAGAACTTCACGATCTGTCTTTGTCCTTTGATGCTCCTTCTCCCTTGTCGATGGCAATGCCTTCTCCGTCACCCTCTCCGTCACCACATTCACTGATCCGCAATCCACATTCACCCAACATTTTTATCACCTCGCCAACGTCCCCGAGTCATTATCCTACTTCGCACTCTCGATCCCCGTCTCGAGAATCACTAACGCATGCTAATCCAATCGCCCTACACGGGACTCCTCCCACACTTTCCATCCCCACTCAATTCAACATTCCTTTACACACACCTTCCTCTTCGCCCACCACTTCTGATTTCATACCCGGCTTTTTCACGCATCCGAGCCACGCCAGAAACATGGGTCACCTTGGACGGCGACAACCCAACATCATGCTCACGCTCGAGACTGACGATAATGGACGGATGGAAAAGCGTGCACGGATGGATGGCGATAAGATCAAGGACGGATCCGATGCGATGTTGCGAGCGGGGGAGGAGATGGACGTGGTATCGAACGAAACTGGTGAGGATGTCAAACTAGCATCCCCCGTGTCATTGACGGGCGGGGCGTCGCCGACGGGTACGTCTTTGGGCAATAAGGTGGCAGGATTACGCTCGCGGAGTGATTCGGCCCCAATGTGGGGTGGGGGCGTGAGTGCGGATGCGCAGGGCGGGTTGAGTGCGAACTGGACCGGGAGGGGGAGGGGAGGGTCGTTTGGACAGTGAGTGGAGGACTTTGACGCTCTTCGTCGTTCGACGTCCTTCCTTTTCATCTGTTGTTTGTATTCTTCTTTTGCTTTCGTATCGATGTAGTACCACATCCTTTTCAGAACTTTTTTTTTGGATGGGGTTCTTATTACACCCTCGATGTTCACGAGGTTATTCATGATCGTTTAGATTCTATTTTTAGTTTGGGTAGATCCGTATGCTGGATCTGTTGTATGTCTTACATGGGTAATCACCATTATATCCCTCTTTGGAGCCATTAATGAATGATGAATGCTTGAGTATCTGCCGTGAAATTTCTTCACGTACAATGTTTTGGATCTGAGCAGTGGCTCCAACCCTACAAAACAAACGCGGTTGAACGACTTCTGGCGACCCGCCCTTCAAAGCTTCATGGGTGTCGTGACGTTTGCCAACCGCGTGGTGTGGCGGCGTCTTAACTTGTTTACTCGCGACCGAATGCACTCGCAGCAACTCAGCCCAAGATCTAAACTTGAACTCACGTCACGCTAGTCCAAAAGGAACAGCTTCACGGCGATGTTCAAGTTGACAGATCCTTTCAATCTTAGGGCCGGTACCAGTGGCATTGACGCGTCGACTCGCACCTTCAAAACTTCAACTGACGGCTTTCATGTATTGTCTCAACGGTCATAAAATTGTCGAATTGGAGCGAGGGTCCAGCAGAACGCTCATGATACTACTTACGTATCCTCCAACAGAAGCCCAGACGGAGCCCGACGTCGTGCGGTCACCCATGTCGTCCACCCACAGTATGCTGGTGACCGGAATGAGGGCAGGAATAGCAGGAATAGCAGACCCCTGATGTTCTAGAACACTCACCGTTTTGGACAGGGTATGCGATACCTGATCCGTATGTGCGTTCGACATCACTCCCAGGTCCTTGTGGCATGACCGTTCTCGACATGGCGTACGGCGTTACGTTGGGCCAGTCCATTTGCTACTTGTGTTGGTTTTCGAACCGATCCGAGGTTCATCAAGATCGTGGTACGCCCGTGCAATTTTAGATATGTTCACCGCGCGTCTGACGTGTGCCCCCTTAGGTGTTCGCAGTGTTGTAGGTCGCATTGTCGATTTCCACCTTGATCGCAGACATCGTTTCTGGTGTTTTCGACACCATTCATGTCCTCACTGCAACTCAAATCGTTTGGACATTGCTCGCGTCGTGTCATCGAGACCATTCGTGGAGATGCGCACATGCACTGAACTGATGAGTTCTGCATCACCCGAAAGGCTTGTCGACGTGTACATGTTCATCTTTCTCGTAGGAGTATGGGTGTGAGTGCTTCGCATGTTATAGCGCACTCGTTGATCCTTACTGTATCTGCGATTTCGGAGGTCGCGCTGTGATTCAGTGTGCGTTTTTGCGGGTTCCCTTTGGTTGTTTGCTCATTGTTTTACCAGACCTTTATCGTCTTTACCGTAGAGTCGTTCGTGAGACCTTTGTTGTTGTATGCCACGCTGACATTTTGTCAGCTTTTACTACTATCGCACATGGACGGGTGCCTCGTCACTTTCAAGTCTCTGATTTCCGCTCGTTGACGTCTCGAAGTCAGTGGGAAAAACAAGCTTCTCACATTTGGTATCATCAGTGATGATCATCGGGACCTGTTTATCGAGCGCTCATTTCTATTGCAGTTTACTGGGGCAGTCTTGGGATGGGGTGAATCTATCTTTGGAAATGAAATGCCAACTAAGCATCTTCTGACTTGCCGACATGACTAGCTTTTTTTTTTGATGGACTGATGTGAGAACGTCTGAATGCATTTCTCTCCAGGTGTTCTATGGTGTTTTTTTTGGTACTCTTGTGCATGGTATCAAATGCTGAGGCAATCTTTTTTTATAGCAGTCGTGTTGGAACTGTTGATGACATGTTTGCGTCTCCTGTGAGGTGTGCTTGTTATCTCAAAGAGTTTGCTGATAAACTTGTGGCAAGGTGGTCATACCTTATTCCGTCTTAACTTTTCTGTGTATTTATGGAAATCTGATTTTCGGAAGAAGCGCAGTCAGATCCAGGCGCTGGCGATTGTTTGCATCCCCTCGGGTGTGACTACTCGGTAAGTCCGCCAGTAGTGTCCGGCGCCACTCGGATGATCACCATTCGCCTAGTACGGTAACGGTGATCACTGCGATCCTGGTGTGTATATAATCAAATTGTTATTCCTGTTGCTGACCACAGCGTACCGGTTGATATCTGCAGCAGGGATCATCGTCTGCAGGAGTAGGTGCCAATATCATGTGATGAGATGACACTGGTACAACGATGCTCACCCGTGATGTATTGCATAGGCTATGTCAATTCTATGCTGGTTGTGTATGTGTCCACGGTTCCTTTGTGCGCGTGTGTTTGACGTTTGGACAGGCTGAACGCACGGGAGATGATCCGCGACCAGGGCGTGACCATAGTTGACATGACGAGCGTATATGTGACACCTGGCCCGGCACCTCAGTCCTTGCGACTGTTGCCTATGGATGGCGTACCTTCGAACTGATGACGTCGAACGCCCTCGTCTTGACGGACATAGTGTGTATGTGTCCGAGCTAGACTGGCGTGTTACTAAACGATCAGATGGCATAATTCCTTTGTTCCCGTTCGTATGCACCGTCACCAGACGTGATGAGCAGTCGTGTCCCATGAGCGGTTGGGAAGCACGCGTCGTGCAGCGAGCACCACTCGGGAAGGACTCGTGAGCTACCACATTCGACTCCACCCAGTAGACCTTGAAAGTTCTTGATTTATCGATTTGATAATATTGATTACAGGGTAAATTCTCACTCTGAGCGACACCGACTGTCAACCATCAACTTGAAAATGTCAAGTGACATATGCCATTAATAGGCGACTTTCCGCCATTTAGAGACGATTCTAATTTCTGCAGATTGTTGACAGGAATATTATGCCGCTGTCGCTCTAATTGGAAGGTATTACCACTTGGTACATGTCCGGTCATCTATTCTTTCGCAGAGTTGAACCCACGGCGTTGATTGGCAAGGATCCAGGAGAAGCTGCGGGGATGTATTGATATTGCGGATACGTATGTATTATCAGATAGACAAGCCACATAACGGCCCTCCGTGCCATCTCCAAGTCATTGACAATTTACACGCATTCAAATATTCACCGGTAACTCACCCTTTGTAAAGTATTTATAGTTATTTGTTTCCCCCCTAACTCGTGGCCACAGTAACAAAGTTACAGTTACCGTATCTTAAACCTGTCCCCTCTCCATACCATATTTCAAGTAATTCTTTGCCAAGTGAGTTCTGGCTCTGCTTTATTCCTCCTTGTCCTCCAAGTCGATTTTTCTTTTTGCATTCCCTTCTCCCAGTGTGTACAACAGAAACATTTATCCCCACCTGTGTAGCCATGTCAGATGGTGGTTCCATTCGCATCACCCTCACTGGTGACCACACCCCTAATAAACCCGCCACTCCATATCCTCCTTCGTCTATTGAGGCCAAGTACTTCTATCATGGGCTTTACTCCAAACCCCGGCTCATCGCCCGCTCAAGCACATATGTTTGGGTTGAGCCCCGGGGTGCTGAGGCATACCCTGTCCCAAAAGAGCTCACTCCTCTTGGCTTTGGCCACCCTCTTGAGAATCTCTGGGAACACAAGATTGGCCCTGAGATGGTTAGCTACTTGAATAGCATGGATGTGAAGTGTTCAAGTCTGGACCCTCTTTGTATTGGCTATGCAGGCGACTCTTCTCCCCCTGCTGTAGTCTGGATTGGAGTTCTTCCTGGCACCCTTGCTGCTGAGGCTGGCATCAAAATTGCCATTCAATGCAAGAGCATCTTGGCTGCTAATGGCATTGAAGACGTCCATGTTGAGCTGCGCGAATCTGAAGTATTCCATTGTGCCAAACTATACAAGCCAGTTCCTACTTCCGTCAGTACTGTTCATGTCATCGAATCTGTTTCCACTTCTCTTGGTCTCCCAATCTCTACGATGGCCTGTCCGACTGTTGGTGGGACTGGTGGCCTCTTTGTTTCCGACCCCAACCATCCTACCAAGCTCTTTCTTGTGACGGCTCGTCACGTTGTCTTACCTACTAGAAAAGATGACAACAAGCTAGTCAAATACCATGCTAGCTCGCCCCATCAGGATGTCTTGCTCTTTAGTGAACCTGCCGCTGAGAAACACTTTCTGGCTATCAAGTTGGAGATTGGTGACAAGGAGATGATCATCGAGCACCTCAGGAAGCGACTGGAGGCTGTTGATCAGATGGACCCAGCCTATGCTGAGGTGGAAAGGGATGATGTTGAACTCGAGTTGAAGAGGACAGAGAGGGCTCTGAAAGAGCTTCAAAAGTTCCTTCTGGATGTCACTCGTGACTGGAAGGATCAAGGCGACCGAGTTATTGGCCATGTTTGGCTTTCTCCTCCGATCGCTTTGAACGTTGGCAGTGGGTTCACTGAAGACTGGGCGATCATCAAGCTCAACGCATCCAAAATTGACATGACCAATTTCATTGGAAACGTCATTGATCTTGGCATTGACATTTCTATGCATGAGTTGTCTGCATGGATGCATCCACATCCAGAAAATCCCCATTCGTTCAACTATCCTACAAACCGCCTTCACAAGTATTTTGGCTTCATTCCTGATGACGAAATGTGGCGGCCAAACGTGGCAACCTGTGACCAAAATAATGATCTGGTCATAATGGTGATGAAGTGCGGTACTGCCTCTGGCCTCACAGTGGGTCGACTTAACACCATTCGCTCTTTCACAAGATATTACTTCGAGGACGAACCCAGTGTCATGTCGAAAGAGGTATCTGTCTTACCACAAAGCTCCAAGTCTGGTCCTTTCTCTGAGCCTGGTGACTCTGGCTCAAGTGTCGTTGATGGCCAAGGGAGGATCGCAGGGCTGCTCATGGGTGGAGCTGGAATGAGCACTAGCAAGGCCTCCGACTGCACATACGTCACCTCCATCAACTTCATCTGTGAGCGCATGGCAAGGCATGGTGTCAAGGCCAATTTTTTTCCATCGCTCTCTTAGGTGCATTACCTTTGTAGTTTTATGAGCAGAATGATGAGCACAACGCAGAGTCATCATTTTTTTAGCACTGTGATGTAGCATCATACACAATGAAATTTCACTGGCCGTTGAACCTGGTTTTTTGAAGACACCAAATTTTACTGTGGCTTGCTCTAGTCAGTAGGTACATTGGTTTGAAGTTATGTCCTAACCCGCGTCCATTGTCAGATCAGAAGAGTCAGTCTAACCCAGCAAGTGTGATGACTCCTTGACCTCATAAGCTTCTTTGATTTATTTACATATCTCTACATCTGCGTGAGTGTGTGGCTTCAAACGGACAGGATATCACATGACTTACTACAATACCCTGCATGGCCGAGGCGTCAGGGCACAGCGCGCTCTTACTCAGCGTAAATTGCAACAGGTTAGATGTGACGAAATAAAATGATAACACATGAATGGATAATGCTAATAAAGTATATATTAGCATATATAATCATGTTCTACTTAACCTGCCCTAAAGCAGATTGAGAACATTAGTAA
>JBBPMP010000550.1:0-17638 GCA_038090395.1 Boletales sp. KT-2023a
CGACATACCCCCCTCGTCCCCCCCCGCCAAGCCACTCTATCTCTCCAGCCCGTTTGTTGATGCCGCGCTCGTCAAGGGCAACTTTAAAACCACCGTCGTCCTCCCAAAATACGTCGACATCATGGAGTGGGTCGCCGTCAACGGTGCGTGCCCCGTCCGTCCATCGCCTTCTCTGACCCGCCCCAGTCTTTGACTTTTACACCAACCTGAACGAGTTTTACGGCGTCATTTCCGAGTGCCGCACCTAGCATTCCTGTCCGACCATGTCTGCAGGCCCATCGTACGTCTCTCTGTCCCCAGCCTCCACTACACTTGGATCAACCAAGATCGCAAGAGCGTCAGCCTCGCTGCACACTACATTGATTATGTCATAACCTGGGTCCAGAACCTCCTCGATGACGAAACGCCTTTCCCACCAAGTCCGGTACGTCCTTCCCTCCTTTCCTTTCTCCCCAACGCTCACCGGATCCCAGGCCATGACTTTCCCCAGACGTTCCCCTCGACCATCAAACACGACCATCGCCAGCTTCTATGCGTCTTTGCCCACATATACTTACGCCCACTACCCGCAGATCCTCCATCCCCGCTCCGAACCCCACTCCAACTCGCTCTTTGCTCACTTTTTGGCCTTTGGCCGCGAATACGAACTCCTCGATATCAAGGACGTCAAGGGTTCCTCCAGCGCCCTGTTGGCGTCGGCTTGCTCTGGGAAAAGTGGCGGGATCTGAAGGTTAAGCAGTAATCGTTTTCTACACTTGTACTATACTCTCTGGAACACGATGTTTGTTCACATGCCCCACCCAGTCACCCTTAGTAACAATCTTGGCCTTTTCAAGTTCTCTATCTTGCTGCGCAAAGCTCATTGGCTCGGCCCACTGGGCACCAACAACTCATGGGTAGGACAGGCTTCTGTAGCCTGTGTGCAAGTGCTTTTTTTCTTCTCTAGCTTTGATCTGGTCTTTTCTAGCGTTCAAGGCAGCGTCTCGTCGCGGATTCTGACTATCGTGACACAATGTGGCCATTGTCATTACCATCGGCATCATCCCGGAACTGTCCCCCCAACGTATGCCAATCGGCGCTGGGTCCATGCCACACGTGTCCATCGCCGTCAGCGGATCCGCCATGCGACTTGGACATTTCCTTTTTTCCCAGAGTCTAGTATGCATGTGTCAACAACATCTTCGGCAACGGCAGCCTCATCGCCTGTAAAATCGCGGGGTAAATACACTTCATGGAATCTATGACTGCCAGCGCACGGAAGTGTGGGAGGTAAAACCTGCTGCCATGATCGAGCCTGTCTCGGTCGCGATGTGAGTGTTGGGCTGGATCAGATGTGGCACGATGTGGGTGGCCAGGTAAAAGCATTTGTTGATGGTGTAGTATCCCTCGTAGGCATTCTTATAAATAAGGCACTCGACTAGAAGCGTACGCTACATCCGGGGTGAGGGCGTGGTGAGGCACATGAAAGGGTACATTCACCCAAACATGCTCTACGGTCGTGTGGTGCTGGGGCTGCTCCGTGCGGATGAAAAACTGACCTGCTGATGTTGGCCCGCTGGGTATGGGTCAGTACTGCGTTGAAAGGAGGATGCCAAGTTTAGTGTCACAGAACACAAAATATCTCTAAAACAAGTAAAGATGAAGATGAATATTGTTTTACAAAACAAAGAATGGTACTGGTACATGTAATGTCATATACAAATGATGTTATTCCTAGGCTAGACTCATCTGAATGTGATGTGAGATGTTGGATTTTCTCTGTCATGCTGTACCATTGGCATCCAAACCATATCCTACACAATATGTGTGCAAGGCAACAGGATTGAGGTTGAGGAGATCTGTAGGTGTATGTAATGCAGGAAGATTATGCTGCCATGATTATTGAGTTAATTAGAATCTGAGGACAAACCAATATCACTCACAGGTGATTGTGTTGGCAGATCACCATTCAGAAATCTAATGAACTTGAATGGGCCTCAGGCCTTGGGATTGTATTGCTTTGTCATGAGTACAGATAAGTTGAGTGTAAATTAAGAGAAACTGATATGCACCTGATAGATGCGCAGGGGTAACTCACTGAGCCCCATTGTATGTAAGTCTTGTCACATCATCTGATGAAATAGTCAGTTTATGACTAACACTTATCTATTGATTATTATCAAATGATAAATAGTTAATAGTCAATGCTTACTATTGATAACTGTTATGTAATCAATAGTTAAGTAGTGCTAATAGTTATTATGACTTATCTGTAGTGTGCTACTGCACATGACATCATTGACTGCACATAACATCATAGATGTTTGTTGATCAACTGAATAAAGTTCAAGCTCCACTTGTATCTTATCACTAGGCTGAATATGATACAGATCAAGTGATACAGCTCATCACTTGAACTCTTGCTCAATCCAGTAGATCATCAATCCACTGTTACTCTCTATCAAGAATCTCTGCTCAAAGAGTGAGTCTCACACTCAAAACTCCCTTTCATTGATCTGCACACAAGAAAGAAAGGCACCCACATAATAGCCTCATGGTTGTAACTTTCATAGCCTTTCTTTAGCTGGTTCATTTGATTGACCATGGCATTGATAGCTGGAAGAAGGTTGATATGACCTCCTTTAAAAAATAGTGTAGTTTGATCATATGTAATTATAGTAGCACTTAAAGCATTACCTTGTGCACAAACTTGCTCCATGAAGAGTCACATATGATGTACTTTCCCACTAATGAATAGTGCAAGCATAACCCACCCTCACCCTGGTGCAATTACTAGATATTAGTCAATTTCTCACAACAAACAAAATAAGGGGTTTACTATATAACTTGGTTGAAGATTTGACATACAGCATTGCATCTGCCAATTCTTTGTCAGTTGGTGAATCACCTGACATGCCAGAAGCTCAAGATAAAGGTTGTCAGGTGGAGGCTGCATCAGCAAACTGGCTTCTGCACTTCAGAATCCACAGACTTTTCTAGAATTGACAGCAAATTCCAAATCATGACAGTTTTTTCCAGATATGTATGACAGACTATTCAAGTGGTGATAAATCAGGGTTCAATTGACATATGACTATTATGTAAGCATTATGTAAGCAATTAACATCTTTACAAAATCCATTATGGTATTAATCTTTTGTATCCATATATTTAACAGACTTTGACAGATTTGACAGACTACTCCAGACTATCCCAGTGTCAAGTCTGGATCCTCTGGGTCTCCAGAGCATGGATGCAGAGCAGACTAGGGGCTGAGGTCAGAGTCAGAGATGAGGACATTGACTTCAGGTTACAGCCTGTGCTCTTGTACTGCCCAGGTCCTCATATTTCAGATGGCAGAGTACAGATAGAGTTCAACAGTAGTGGTGTGCTACTAAGGCAGAGAGAGAGAGGGAGGGAGGGAGAGGGGAAGAAGTGAACAAAGAGATGGAGATGAGGAAGTAACTTAGTGGATTTATGAACTGAGAATAAGTCCTCAGTGAGTATGGATTAGATACATGAGGATGGAGGCTATGTTAAGGGAAGGTGGCAAGTGAAGTAGTGGAGTATGTAAGGCTACATACTGGTGGTACTAAGAGAAGGTGGACTACTACAAAGAGCATGGACATAACACCCAGGCTGGACAGATAGCTATGTAAATGATAGCCATGTCAGTGCAAGGATTGGAAAAGTGATGGAAAAAACACACAAACAATATAGCAAAAGTATGGCAAAAATAAATAGTAAGAGTATAAAAAGTTGAAAAAGTGTACAAAAAGTGCAGCAAAGGTGAGGCAAAAAGCCTACAAATAGTGTAGGGATAGTGTAGGAAAAGTGCAAGAAAAAGCATACAAAAAGTGTTGGAAAAGTATTGGAAAAATACACAAAATGTAACGCGAAGCGTACCTCGAGTTGACCAAGACAGAAGACAAGAGAAGTCCGACTAGGGAGGACACTCACGAAGAGGTGCACTCAACCTGAAGGACACGAAGGAAAGAGGACTATACGCCTATAAGGCGGACTGAGGGACTGAGGGACTGAGGGACTGAGGGTGACTCAAGAGAAACGCTGAATTGCGCAGATCGAGAATGTCGTACAGTAGGTCAACTAGTAGACTATATACCCAAGGACGCGTAAGCGTGGAATGTGATAGAAACTAGAAGAACAAAGGGACGCGTCATCGAGAAGTAATCAAGGATGAGTAAGAGAAGAGGACGCGTCATCGTCAAGTAAGCAGATATGACACAAAGGTGTGCGTATGCACTTTAACGAAAAGGAAGTGAAGGAAAAAGAGATGCGTAGGTAGACAATCGTAACATTACCCCCTCCGTACATTTGAAGTCCCAGATCTCAACAGTCACAAAGAATCTGCCAGTGGTGGGAAAGGGAAAGATGCCGCGAAGGCCTGCGAAGGAGCATAGTGTTCAAAGGGGCAGTCGACGAGGATATGGCCAGCTTGATCGCAACGAGCGCAGGCGCGAGTAGGACAAAAGCGATCAGAGTGTCCCCAACAAGAGCATGCGGTGCAAAGGGTGCGGAAACAAAGACGGACTGGATGACCAGGAGCAGATGTGTGGCAAGAAGGACATTTGTACTCGGTACAGTTTTCCCGATAATGTCCAAGCCGATTACAGTGGTAGCAGCGGGTGGATGGCAGAGCGGGGTTTAGAGAGATGGAAGAGGACAGGGTCTGCACTGCCGAAGAGAGGATACGATGGCCATTTGGACTGCGGAAGAATTGGATATGTTCCCGGTTGCGCGCTAGCATGCCTTGGTCGACAATGAACCCATCCGAGAAGATAGTGGGGTCATTGACACGATGGTGAGGAATGAGCTCGATGGAAGAGAGGCGATCAGCAAGGAGTTGTGGTGAGGTGATAATAGGCAGAGGGGGAGGAGAGGGGGATGTGACGAGGACTTGAGAGGTAGAGACGGTGGGGATGGAGTCAATGGAGGCAAGGTAGCAGTCACGATCGGCGATAGGAAGAGAAAGGTAAACACAACGAAAGGTAGGGTACAAAGAAATAGGATCAAGACGTTCGACAAAGGTATGGAAACCATGAAGGTGTAGTATCATGAGGACTCGTTCGGGAAGACGACCGATGAGCATACGAAGAGGAAGACCGAAAGCAGCAGGGAGATCAGAAGGGGCGGACAAGAAGTGATAGTTTTGTATTTTAGCAACATCAAGAAAAAGGCATACGAGTTCCTGAGTGATCTCATCTTCCGTGTAGAGCGGATCAGTCTCGAGAGTGTGGACGAGGGTAGGTTCGGCGAGGATGCCGGCGTATAGGGTGTTGATGGCAGAGGCGGGTAAGTAGATGGCCTGCACAGGCCTGGAACGCAAAGGAGAAGACAAGGAGATAGAGCTGGAAGGGTGTCCTGAGAGCGGTGACGAAGAGGGAGAAGAGGAGTTGGCGGACATCAGAAAGTAGGGAAAGAAGGAGGTTGACGAAAAGAGAGAAACCAAAGCAAATCAGAATGATCGATGGACAGGACAGTCTGAAAAATGACAAAAACACTTGTGTTCAAGGAAGTGAGAAGAAGAAAGTTTGGGATGACGAAGAAGGAACAAACGTCTAGCACAAGATTTGGAATTGAATAACTGGGAATATGCAACGTCAATGGGGACAGGGTTCATGGGGAAATTATCGTAGAGAATGGGTTTTTTTGTAAGCAGAGAGGATGGTCTGTGCGTGGCGAAGATTACGTTCAGGTTCCCAGGTATTTTCAGATGCCGAATAGCCTTTCCATGTGGTCAGGTACTGATAATGGCCAGGGGATCCCTTGTGTGAGAGAATACCGTCTACTTCGTATTCTTCTTCACCGTCAATGACGTCAGGAGGTGGAGTGGGAAATGAAGGTCCATATGCTTCGGTGGAGTGAAAGGGGGAAATAAGGGTGGCGTGGAAGACGTTGTGGATTTTCCATGTGGGAGGGAGGCGAAGACGATAAGTGAGGGGAGATAGTACCTGACTGATCTCGAAAGGTCCCAGTCGTTTGGGGGCGAGTTTCCTAGATGGGAAGGGAATGCGAAGGTTGGTGGCTTCTAGCCAGACCTTATCTCCGACTTTCCATGGGGAGAATCGTCGGGTACTGTGTTGAGTCATCAGACGACGAGCGGATTCGTGTGCTGCAAGGGCTTCCTTCCGTGATTCTTCTAGGGCGTTAAGGCGAGAGGAGAGGGCTGGGATAAAGGTCTTTCCTAGCGGGGGATATGCACGAGGATCATAGCCAAGCATCAGGGAGAAGGGGGATGTTTTAGTGGACGAGTGAGGGGCAGAGTTGTGGTGGAATTCGGCGGAGGTGATGAACGAGGACCAAGAGTTCGGTTGATTTCCACAGAAGAGGCGGAGATATGTTTCGATCTCCTGATTTGCTCGTTCAGTTTGGCCATTGGTTTGCGGATGGTATGCGGTGGAGAGGCGAACATCATAGTGTAGTAGGCGAGCGAGTTCTCTCGCAAAGGCTGAGGCAAATTGTGGGCTGCGATCAGAGATGATGGACTCATGTAGCCCGAACCGTTTGAAGACATTGTTGTAGAACAGAAGGGCGACGCCAGCTGCATCAATAGTTTTTTGACAGGGCATGAGAATTACCCCCTTCGAAAGGCCGTGGTCGACCATGACCAGCAAAGAATCAAAGCCCGAAGAGATAGGGAGATCCGTGATCAAGTCCATAGAGAGTTGGCGAAAAGGAAGAGATGTGGAAGAGGGGATGGGGGAGAGGGGAGGAGATGTAGGATGCATATTAATCTTGGATTGTTGACAAAGAGCGCAGCCCATGATAAAATTGCGAACGAAAGTGGCGAGACCAGGCCACCAGAAGTCGCGCTCAAGGAGGGCCTTGGTGCAGAAGAAACCCATGTGGCCGGTGGTGGGGGATTCATGGATGGAATGCAGGAGGGATGAGCGAGAGGTGGGGGGGACATAGAGATGATGACGAAAGTACAGATGTCCGTTGTCAAACGACCAATCTGCGAGGGAGGAGCGGGGAAAGAGGGGTGAGCCGTCCTGAAGAGAACGAAGGGCGCGAAGAACAAGGGGATCAGAGCCGGAAGATTGATGAATGCTGTCAGCTAAAGCGAGATCGAGAGCAGAGATGATAACGGGATCCGGAAGAATGGAGGACACGTTGTCAAGGGAGGTGTCGACATTCACATTGCGAGAGAGAGCATCCGCAGGAGCCATGCGGGAACCAGGGGTGACCTGCCAAATGATATTGAAGTCCTGTAGAAGAAGTGACCATTGAGCTTGTCGACGAGACAACTTGCGGAGGTCCTTGAGATATGTCAGGTTCTTGTGATCGGTGATGATTGTGACAGGGTGTGCAGTCCCTTGGAGGTACTGTTTCCATTCCTGGAGAGCGAGGATTACTGCGAGGAGTTCTCGGTCATAGATATCGTAGTTCCATTCTGCTGGGGTGAAGGTTTGGGAGAAGTAAGCGCATGGATGGGGGTCACCATTGGCGTCATTCTGGAGAAGTACTGCACCAGCAGCAAAAAGGGAGGCGTCCGACATGATGGAAAAAGGAAGAGAGACGTCCGGGAAGGCAAGGACTGGCGAAGACGAGAAACGAGATTTCAACTTGTCAAAAGCTCATTGTTGCAGAGGGGTCCAGAGCCACGGCTCATCTTTGCGGGTAAGGAGGGTGAGGGGAGCGACAAGGGTGGAGAATCCTGGGATGAATTTACGGTAGAAGTTTGCAAATCCTAAAAATGAACGAATGCCTTTGATGGAGGTGGGAGGTTTCCAATCGGCGATCGCAGTGAGCTTCATTGGGTCCATGTGAATATGTCCTTGACCAATGACGAGACCGAGGTATTCCATCTGAGGGGTGTCGAATGAACATTTGGAGATTTTGAGCGAGAGGTTGTGATCATGTAGTCGTTGGAGAACCCGTTTGGTGCGAGAGTGATGCAGTTCGATGTCGTCTTTGGTGTGAATGCCGATGTCGTCCATGTAGATCTTCAGCCAATGTTCAGCAATCATGTCGGCGAAGATGTGGTTCATAAAGGCTTGGAAGGTGGGGGGAGCATTGTTGAAGCCGAAGAACAAAACAGTGGGTTCAAACAGACCAAGGGGGGTGATAAAAGTGGCTTTCCATTGATCCTCTTCTCGTAGGCGAATGTTGTTATATCCCCAGCGAACGTCGAATTTCGTGAAGAGAGTTGAGTCTTTCATGTCGTCGATGAGTTCAGAAATGAGGGGTAGGGGATAGGCGTTGCGAATGGTGTGGGAGTTGAGGTAGCAGTAGTCTTGGCAGGGACGGAGGGTGCCATCTTTCTTGGGTACGAAGAAAAATGGGGAGGCTTGTGGTGATTTTGAAGGAATGATGCGACCAGTCTTGAGGTTCTCATCGACAAATGTGCGACAGGCTTCCTTTTCTGCAGGGTTGAGGGGGTAGATTTTGGCGATTTTTGGGACGAAGGATGGTTTGAGATCGATGGTGTGATCAAAAGGACGATGAGGGGGCAGCGTGCTAAACATCTTTTCAGAGAAGACGTCGGCAAAGTCGATACACCAGGAAGGTACTTCTACGAGTTTCAGTTGTTCTTGTTGTGCTAGCTGGGTAGATAGTGTGATTTTACCAAGATGTTGGGGATAGGTTTCGTCAACATCCTCTTCCCAGGGCAGACGCTCACTAAGAGGTACCACAGCATCCTGGAGGGTAAGGGTGTTGGCGGACCAGTCGATGACAGGGTTTCGTTTCTTTAGCCAAGTCATTCCGAGGATGATACGAGAGGAGCCTAGTGATGTGACAAGAAAGGTGATTTTATCCGTTAGTTGGGGAAAGATAACGTTCGCTGAAATAGAGTATTGGATGGTTCCTTGGTGGTTGGGAGTTCCATCTACGTTGTATGCAGTGAGTTTCTGAGGGAGTCGTCGGATGGCTGAGCGAAGTTTTGGTACGAGGGAGACATCGATGAAGTTATTGGTGGCACCACAATCAACTAAAGCGGTGGTGGTAACAGTTTGCGATCTTGCTTGTAGGCGAACTGGGAGAAGCATGGTTCATTCATTTGACAATCCTACAATTACAGCAGAGATATCTAGGGAAGAAGACGTTACTACATCCTCCCTCATTGAAAACCCAAAAGGGAATCATCCTTAGCTTCGTCGAAACAAAGCTTTAGGGTTTGGAGGATTTCTCCTTCGTCTTTTCCGGAGGTTCTGAGTTTGGAGACGTAAGATTCCAGGGCAGTGGGCTGCTTGACTGGCAAAGGAGGAGGCGGAGTGTTGGGGGTGGTTTCTGTGGTTTGGATGCATTGTCTGGGGGGGTTGGTGGTTCATGAGGTGGATGCAAAACTCTTGCATTGTTGGGCGTTGTGTCCCTTCTGGCGACAGCGAAGACAAAGTCCTTCGCGAAAGCAACGAGAGCGTTCAGCAGGGGTGAGTTTGGAGACGCGTATGGCATCAACGTCCATGGCATTGGGATCTGTGGTGGTGGTGGGACGAGCGAAAGAAGAAGGAGTATGATGACCTCGTCGAAGTGCAGAGATGCGGGCTTTCTGGGCGTGGAAGGTCTTTGCCTTGTTGAGCCAATCTTTGATGGTGGAGGGAACAGTGGACATGGAGAGGATCATGACAGTGAGTTGTTGGTTGAGACCAAGGGAGAACTGGTCGATGAGGGTGAGTTCGTCAGTGATACCAGCTCTGGCAGCGAGATTCTGGAAGTCGGTGATATACTTTTGGAATCTGTCATCGTTTTCGCCGTCCTTTCCTTTGGACGACTTCTGGACAAGTTTGGAGAGCTCGAGACGAGCGGTGGCTTTGGTGTCGAAGGGATAGAACGTGGATTCGAAGTTCTCGATGAATTTGGGAAAGGTTTTTTCAGTGGAGGCAATGGTGGAGTTGGCCATGCGATCATACCACATTTCGGAGAAAGAGACTCCTCGTCCCTTGCTCATTTTGTTCAACGTGGTCATGATCTTGCTGTCGTCGGAGGAGTAGAGGGTTTTGTTGATCTCGAAGTAGGCCTTCATGGCTTTGATCCATCAAACGGCGTCGGCTGGATCACCAGAGAAGTCAGCAGGGAGGGCAGCTTTGAGTTCGGTCATGATGGATGGAGTGACCGATGTACTAGGTGGAACGAAGGCAGCTGGGGGCGAAGGGGTTGGTGCGAGAGAGATCTAGGGGAGAACTGGGCTGAGGAAGATGGGGGATCCTGGGGGGGTATTAGTGACTTGGGATCTGGGCTGTGGGGTGGGGGCTGTGGCGATGGACAGGGATGATGATGGTACTGGGGTGGTGGTACGAAATGGGGAGTTTACTGGGCTGGGGCGATTTCGTCCTGCGAGTCTTTGACAACGATGTAACTCAAGGGTTGAAAGGGTGGGCTCCTCGTCAGAGGAGTCGTCAGCTGGGGCACTGTAGCGATGAATGATGTACTGGGGTGGGTCCTACTCCGTAGTAGGAGGGACAGAGGGAGATTCTCGATCTTTTGTTAACGCGAAGCATACCTCGAGTTGACCAAGACAAGTGACTAGAGAAGTCCGACTAGGGAGGACACTCACGAAGAGGCACACTCAACCTGAAGGACACGAAGGAACGAAGACTATACGCCTATAAGGCGGACTGAGGGACTGAGGGACTGAGGGGCAGAGAATGACTCAAGAGAGACGCTTGATTGCATAGATCGAGAATATGGTACAGTAGGTCAACTACTGGACTATATACCAAAGGACGCGTAAGCATAGAACATGATAGAAGCGAGAAGAACAAAGGGACGTGTCATCAGAGAGTAATCAAGGATGAGTAAGAGAAAGAGGACGCGTCATCGTGAAGTAAGCGGATATGACACAAAGGTGTGCGTATGCACTTTAACAAAAGGGAAGAGAAGGGAAAAAGGAGATGCGTAGGTAGACAATCGTAACAAGCAGTATGACGATGTGGTTCTTCTCAAGGATATTAATGAACCTTACTGAGCTTTGGCACTACAAAACGAAACCTGCATGGCCGGTTTTGTATGTTCAGATATTCGTCCAACTAGTTTGAACGCTGATACGAATGTCATATGACAGCAGTCGCGATACAGTCCTTCTAAAGACGGTCTACAAGTCGCCCAAGACGATCCATGTTTTTATGTTCTCAGCAGATGACCCTTACCTCTTTCCATCAATTCCCCCCTCCCGGATCCCTTTTTTATTCGAGCCCAAGTGGATTTGCTGGGTTGGGCTATCGAGGTTTTGTCGCCGTCGACAACCCAGCTTACTCTACTTGAACAATCAGACCCGAAGGGATGGAACAATACGGCCAGTATCCCAGCGCAAATAGTGGGTGCTGTCGCGGGTGTTGGCGAGTTCGTGATCAAGTGTGGGGGCCCGCCTGTTGTGACACGGTTGACTGGGGCGAGGGCGCTCGAAATGCGATATGATCATGAGAAGGGTCTGTTCAGGGTGGCTTACAAGAGTTCGGATAGGAGAAGAAGCGGTTTGAATGGAGTCAATGGGACTAGCGGGGCCACAGCAAGTGCCACTATTGACACGGTCTCGAATGAAGAGGAAAACACGGCTTGCACGACGACACAAGTTCACTCCATCGAGTGTGAGATACGATGCGATTTGGCCACCTGGGCGTCATCCTTGGATATCGTCGTCGACCCCCCTCCTCGGACCACGACTGCCCTTCGGCGGCACCGTCTCTTGTCACTTGGCGGTGAGCTCTGGTTAACGTTTACCCATGACGCCTTGTTTGCCTCCGATGAGCATCTGCTGGCGATTGTGCGATGTGGCCCCATGAGTTCAGTCAGGGAGAAGGGCGTTGTGATGATCAATGGCGCGCGCGTGACAGTGGACGTGGAAGAACTCACTGAAAATGAGATCAAGATGCTCAGCAAACGAAAACACGTCAAATCTGTCCGCATTCCCTTGGACCAACCTCCAGTGGTTACCGCCATACGCCGTCGACGAGCTGAATGGGATGTGGACCACACTGCGGTGCCTGATTCAAATCGTGAGAATACGGCAACAAGTAGTGCCAATTCTTCGAAGACTTCTAGCCCTGAACGCCCAGAACCCAAAGGTCCAACTTCTTCTGCCGCTGCTTCTTGGTTATCTGCTCCCAGATTTTCCAGTCCGCTGGCCAGCTTTTGGTCCAGCACCGTGGAACAAGCAACGACCACGATGCAAAATGCAGTCGTGGCGATTTTCCCTGTCAGTGGCACCCCAACTACAGAGACTATCACTCCATCAGCCTCTAAACCACCTATGCAGCATGTTGCTGAGGCATTGCACTGGCTCCGCGAATTACAGACATGTCCCAAAGAGGGGTGGTCACTTGTCAGCGACAAAGGATTTGCAGTCAAATGCCAACTCTTTCCCGAAATCTCTTCCCTCATACCTGTCCACAAAGGTGAAAAAGTCATCGAGGGTGTCAGCTGAAGAAGTCTCATCTATTGTCACCTCATACGACTGTCGCAAAGCATGGGATGACCAATTTGCATCCGCCATCGTTCTGGAGCAGTTCGGAGCCAAATGCCATACAGCATTTGTTACTTCTAAGGGTGGATTCCCCTTTAGAGACAGAGGCTTCCTCATTGGGTCCATGTTGGCAACTGTCAAGGGTGAACTGAAGCACAGCATGGATCTCATCATTGCTGAGGTGGTCGTCGATACAAAACTTTATCCGGGGGGATATGATGTCATGATTACATCAACGGCGTGAGAGGCGACAAAATTTATTGCACTTGCACCGTCGTCCGATGCAAGCTTGAGCACCACACCTACCACGAATAACACGAGCGTCCTTTTGATCTCAACGAGCGTATATACTGTGCCTGCATCCCTTTGCACTCTGCGGGACTGAACGCAGACCGACTGCCATGCCACCTGCTATGGTTGATGTTGCCCATGGTGCAGTATCAGCTATCCTGAACACAGAAGCTGACAAAGACGATCAGTGAATCTCAATGGACAATGACAATGTACCTGAATCATCACCAGTCCCACTGGATCCACAAGATGAGACTGCAAGCCAAAACAACTTACCCTACAGCGTTGAGCTCGAAGGGGAGGAAAGTGGGTCAGCAAGCTACAATGCCACACCTACCACAGTCAAGATGGCAACGTCAGGAAGACTAGAAAGTGCCATGAGCACCAAGTATGAAACCACAGATTGAATGAAAGCACCCCCAAGAGCACAGCTCGAGGAGTGGCAGAGTACCTGTGCGAGCTGTAAGGCCATACTTACCAGATTCGAGATGGACACATCGAGAGCATCAGCAGACATCATAAATGCTGCAAATGGGCTGCAGAATACATCAAAACAAGTCCAGAAGCGAACGGATCAATGGTACTCACCAAAGACCACTTCAGATGAATGGAGTAGGGCAATCTGTGGAACGGTGATATCGAACACTGTCCAAGGTGATGACAATGTGAGGAACCGACCTAAAAAGGGATGGAGCACATCAGTACAAGATCGCACATGGCTAGAATGAGCGCATGACAAGTACTCATCAAGAACAGCTCCAGTCGCATGGAGTGAGATGGTCCGCACAGCATCAGCAAAACACTTATTTTTCCACACTTCATATTCAACACCACCTTGCCATAGTTGTACTTGGAGTCACAAAAACTTGCATAGTAGCTTATATATATATATAGATTAGCTAGTAAATTTTTTGACTTGACATAATACTGAAAATGTTGAGATAGAAAACCCCTATTTCTTGCTATGGGGCTATGGGGTAGGGGACCTTGCTATACAGCACTATATAGTGCTATATAGTGCTGGACAGTAAAAAAGTGGTTTACTGATGAACTCTGGTCGACGTTGTCACAGACCACAAAAACTTGGAGTATTTCACCGCTTCAAAGGTCCTGATGTGCCGCCAAGCCCGCTGGTCAGAGTTCCTCTGCCAGTTCAATCTCGTTATCCGCTTCTGCCCTGGACGCCTTGGCGCGAAACCCAATGCCCTTACTTGCTGTTGGGATGTCTACCCAAAAGAGGGGGATAGGGACTATGCTCACATCAACCCGCACAACCTGAAGCCTGTTTTTACCCAAGAACAGCTCACGTCCTCCCTCCGGGCAACCTTTCTCCTCACTCCCACTCTCTGTGCCACTGTCCTCATTGATGTGGATTTCCTCCACCGAGACATCCTCTCTGCACTCTCCTCCAATCCTATTGCCCAGCGGCACCTCTCTGCCATCTCCACCTCCTCTGATGCTTGTTGGTCAGTTGACATTGACGGATTCCTCTGCCTCGACGGAAGGATCTATGTTTCCAATGCCAATGACCTCCACCTCCACATGCTCTGCTACAAGCATGATCATCCCCTAGCAGGTCACTTCAGTCAGAATTGCACCTTGGAGCTCATCTGCTGCGACTATACTTGGCCTGGACTCCGCACTTTCATCAAAGAATACATCGCCTCATGTACAGCCTGCTCCCATGCAAAGGTTCCCTGACACCGGCCCTATGGTCTGCTTAAGCAACTCCCGATCCTGGAGTGCCCATGGCACTTAATCTTGATGGACTTCATCAAACACCTCCCCTCCTCCGGTTACACCTCCATCCTTGTCATCGTCGATCGCCTCTCTAAGCAAGTGATTTTTATCCCCACCTATGACACCATCACCTCCCCTGACCTTGCAAAACTCTTTGTAGCGCATGTTTTCTCCAAGCATGGAGTTCTGTCCCACGTCACCTCTGATCGCGGATCCAAATTCATCTCCCATTTCTTCCACTCTCTCGGTAAGGCCCTCAGGATCAATCTCCACTTCACCTCTGGATATCATCTGGAAGGCAACAGACAAACTGAGCGGATGAACCAGACCCTAGAACAATACATTCAGATCTACTGCAGCTACCAACAGGACGACTGGGCAGACTTGTTGCCTCTGGCAGAATTTGCTTCCAACAATGCGCTGAGCGCCACTACCAGTGTCTCCCCCTTCTTTGCAAACAAAGGTTATCATCCAGACATCTCTGTCCATTCCAACCTCACTCTCTCCTCCACTCGAGCTCAGGAGTATACCTCCGATCTCCACCAGCTCCACAAGTTCCTCCAGACTGAAATGGCGCTTGCCCAACAGCGATATCAAGGACCTGCCGACGCTCAGAGATCTCCTCTGCCAGACCTGAAAGTTGGTGACAAAGCATATGTGAAAGCCAAGTACTTCCGGACTACACACCCCTCTCAGAAGTTCTCTGACAAGAATCTCGGTCCTTTCAAGGTCATTGCGCATCCAGGATCCCACTCCTTCACTCTTTGCCTTCCCGACTCCATGTGCTCCATGCACCCGGTATTCCACGTCTCGCAGCTCAAACCCTCTGTCCCTAACTCCATTCCAAACCGCACTCAACCTCCACCTCCGCCTGTCAAGATAGACGGCGAACTTGAATATGAGATTGCGGAAATCCTGGACTCCAAGATTGACTGCTGGCAACATCACTGCCAGCTCCTGTACTTCATTAGATGGGCTGGATATGAGGGGACTGACGAGGAAACCTCTTGGCTCCTCGCAATGGAGTTGGACAATGCCAGTGAGCTGATCAAAGCATACCACCTCCATTACCCTACAAAACCTGGACCTTACAGTCCACCTCCATAGATTTTCCATTTCTTTTTTCTTTTAATTCTATTCACCTCTGCTTCTGTTTCCTTTTCTTTCTTTCTCCTTCACTCACACCTGACTGACCTTTCCTCTCATCTGCCTTCATGGGTTCAGGCCCTAAGAGGGGGATACTGTCACGTCCCGTGCCTTTTCACCTTCATCCACCTTATCCGCACCCTTCATCTGACTCCACACTGTCCTGTCTGAAGTCTGCCTGTCTTGGTCTGCCTTCACGCAACAAGTCCGGACACCTCCGGACATCCAGTTCCCTTAAGGTCCCGTTCCTCCCTTTTGTTCTTCCTATTGTTCCGCATTCACTTATGTTTTCTTTTGTCTCTATTGTTCTCGTCTGTGCCTCGTGATCGGTCTAGTTCTCTTTCTCCATTCTTGTACCTTCTGCCTTCCCTGAGTTCACGCCACTAGTATGTACCTTTACGTACTCCGTAGTTCTGCCCTATGCTCTCAGCTACATAGCCCTCACTCTCTTGTACTTAAAGTCTGTACTTCACTGAGGATCACCTCAGTTTGAATATCAACTAAGTCTCTCCACTCCACTCTGTCCGATCTCGCTCTTCCCCTCTCCTCACTTAACCACCACTCTGCCTTGGTCGCCTCACTGCTGCCATTGTAATCCATCTGTACTTTGCCCCTCTGAAATATGAGGACAAGGGCAGTACAAGGGCACAGGCATCTCCTGAAGCTGCTGTCCTCACCGTCTGACCCCGACCTCCGTATCCCGCACCTCCGCACCCCCTACGTCCACACCTCTGCACCTCCAGAGACTGGAGAACCCGGACTTGACAAGAGTGCTCTTCGCACACTCTTGTGTCATATTTACTTACTTCACGGTGACATGTCCTTTTACTTTTACCTCATTCTGATTACTCTTCGATGATGCATCCCTTTGTTCTTCATTATTCTTCAGTGTTCTACGCTTATGCATCATCTAGTATATAGTCTTGTAGTCAACCTACCTGTACTTTATTCTTGATCTATGCAACATCAGCAAACCAACCTTTACATTCTAGAATCCCAGAATTTTCTAGAATTGACAGCAAATTCCAGATCATGACAGTCTTTTCTAGATATCACAGACTGACAGATTTAACAGATTGACAGATTTGTCTAGATGTCACAGACTATTCCAGTGATGACTAATCAGGGTTCAATTGACACATGACCATTATGTAAGCATTATATAAGCAATCAACATGTTTACAAAATTCATTGTAGTGTTAATCTTGTTACGCTTGGTCCAGGTAGAAACAAGCGTAGGCTCAAAGAGAACTAGAGACGAGGGTCAAGGGTTCGAAGGAGTCTGAGCAAGACTTGCCAGACAACGAAGGTTTCAGCCGATAAGATGATCAGTGAGAGATCAAGGGTTTGGTTGACTTAGAGAGTCAATGGGGAGATCAGAAGAGTCATCCAACGAGGATGTCGATGAGAGATCAAAGTAGTTTCGAAGGAGACAAGGTAGATTGAGCAGAACTAAGCTAAGGTACAATCGATGTATGACGAGGCTTAAATAGTACTCAAGATAAAGTTAAGTCGGAGAAAGGAAAGATAAGAATCACCTCATGATGAAGATAAGAGTAAACATGAGGCAGCAGAAATGAAAGACATGAGGTAGGGATGAGAAAGGCATGTGATGAACGTGTTGTACATTCTAGAACACTCTAGAGAAGATAAAGGAACCGGATGATGCCGGTTTGAGTATGACAAGGAAGGAAAAGAAAAGAAACGGAGGAATTGTAACAAATCTTTCATATCCATATATTTGACAGACCATGACAGCTCTGACAGATTTGACAGACTACTCTAGACTGTCATAGGCTGGACAGATAGTCAAATAATAGCCATGTTAGTGCTAGAATTAGAAAGGTGCTGGAAAAAACATATACATAAACAATATAGCAAAGATATAGCAGGAATGAATAGTAAACATATAATAAGTTAAGAAAATGTACAACAACACAGCAAAGGTGTAGCAAAAAGCACACAAATAGTGTAGGAATCATATAACAAAAGTGTAAGAAAAAGTATACAAAAAGTGTTGGAAAGGTGTTGGAAAGTGTAAAAAAAGTGTAATAAAAAGCA
>JBBPMP010000551.1:0-17626 GCA_038090395.1 Boletales sp. KT-2023a
GTCCTCTATGGGGGCATGCTATCGGGCATGGTCGCAACCGATCCGGACCGGTTTTCATCCGGTTTTTATTTTTTTTTAAAATCCAGAAGACTGGACTTTTTTTTTCTCAATTAGGAAAGACCGGACCATTGGTCCGGTTGCAACCACTGTCAGTCCGGTCCAGTCTGTGGTCTTTTGAGCAGTCCTTAACCAGACTTTAAAACACTAGTTACTTCAGCATGATCCATAGCATCAGCTATTGCTGGGGTGAAGGGTTCATAGGGGAAGTCTGAGGCTGCAGTTGTAGGGAACCATAGTTCCCTAGGTTTGTATCTCATATTCCACGGGACATTGACTGTTTCCTAGTTCCATCCACCTATTCCACCTTACTCCATTAATCCTGCCTTATTCTGCTTTGGTCCATTTATTCTGCATTATTCCACTTTCATCCAACTTTTTGTTATGTCTGCTCTTTGGTGGACCTGCTGTTACTTCTCCAGACTTCCTTCTTGTGCATTCCAGTGCACTTATACATCACTCTTTAAGTCCTTTTGGACTACTCCCACTCCTCCTTTATGCTACTTGTTGATCTTGTTGCAAGTCCTGGATATGCCCAGACTATAAAAGATTGTACTTAGTGTTTGAGGAGTATCAATTCATCTTGGTCACTTCCACATCACATGAAAATCATCCACCTATGAAATTCAACTTGTACTTTGTATTCTGTACTTTGTATCACCATCATTGCCTCTGTCACCATTTCCACCCTTATTGTATCATTCGTCTCCTCTGTCTGTGAGTGGAATGTCCAGAATCACATCTGGAACACCTTATGTACAGTACTTCCTATTCTCTCCTTGCCACCTTCTTTCCATGTCTTCTGCATCACCAATGATGCCTTTGCTGCCTCCACCCCCACCTCATTGCCTCATCCGCTTTCTCTGCCCATAAGTGGAATGTCCAGAACACATCTGGACCACCTTTTTTCTTGCTGGGATGCCTCCCCATTTCACCCTCTCTCTCAAATCTACCCTTCAGGACCTTTTTAGGGGCAAACCCATTGCACCCCATTACCATGCTGCCTACCTCCCTAGGTAACATACTTTCTTTACAACTGGAGCCCACCACAAGGGGTTCTACAGAGTCAATGAGGAGGATATTGAGGCCCAATGCCCTGGGCATCAAGCTTGAGCATTTGCTCACACAGTTTCAAAATCTAAGTATCTCCAAAGATTCCCAGTTACTAATCTCTATCTCATCTCAGTTTGCCTGTCACAACACCAATCACCTGCCAGAGTATGCTTCCATCATGTCAGATTTAACACCTCTTTCCCATTTAGGTATTGTTTCCACTGTTGATCAGCCTGTCACTTGTGTTACATGTCTGGACCTGTCAGTGGAGCTGTCAGACCTGACACCCCTGTTGCAGCTAGCTGGGTGTGTACCTGAGCCCTCATGATTCCACAGCTCTGTTATCTCCTGTTTCAACCCAGTTGACTGGATCAGGACACAGCAACTATCAAGTTCCATTTGTTCCTGCATCCAGTATTACCACACCTGCAATGCCAGGCAGTCATCTATCAGGTTCTGCTTGAGAAGCTCCCACAGAAACAGGTCTGGATGTGCCTAGTTTTAGTTCCTTTGCTATTCCCAGTGGATTCATTCACTCTATGCCTCTGCAGAACTCCAGAAGGACCTTGCCTAGTCATTCACCTTTAATCCTCCTGGCTGGTCTGCAAAGAGGGGAGGAATTTTTCCCGTCAGAAGTATCCCCATCACATGCATTGAACCTATCTCCTGGATGCTCTCTGGTACTATCTACACCTCTTATTCTGTTCTTGCCTTTGACATCATCTCCATCGACACCATCTCCAACATTCTCTCGCAGTTCTACTCCATCTCTTTCCTTCCTCTTCAAACCTACTCAAGCTCTGGACCTGCATCAATCTACTTCGCCTCACTCTACTCTGCCCATCATTCCATCCCAAGTTTCCAACCCACTTCCGCTTGTCTGCCCTCTTTTAGCTTTGATGGCAAACCCCCAATTCCAGATGCTGCTCTGTGGAACCCAAAATGCTCCAAAGTTTGATGGAAAGACACCATCTCATCTACCCCAATACCTTGAGGACATCGACTTCTTAAGTACTGCCACTGGTTTGACTGCTGCCCAGAAGATTAAAGCCACAATGCGATATGCAGACCTTGATAAAGCAGAGGTTTGGGAAACCCTGCCAGAGGCATCTGCCACTGCTCTGGATTGGGACACTTTTGTTGCCACTGTTAAAACATTGTATTCCAGATGTGAAGGTACTAACCAATTTTGTCATGCTGACCTCCAATACCTTGTACAGGACAACTGCACCAAGGAGATGTGGAACCAGGATGACCTTGGAGAATACCAACACCATTTCACAAAGATCGCCATGCACTTGGAGACCAATGGCAAGCTCTTTGATGAAGAGCACAACATATTATTCTATGAAGGTTTCACTCCTAACATCAGTGAATGGATCCGCTACCATCTTGGCATTGTGAAGCCAGACTGGCATCCAAGCAATCTGCCACCTATGGCAGATGTCATCTCCACTATTAAGTTCTTGCTAACCGGCTCTGCACTCTGTTTGACAGCACTGCTTTGGCAGTCTGCCTACCCACATCCTGCTGCACCCACACAGTTTGCACAGGTGCATGCAGCAGCTGCAGCTCTGCACCCATGGTCTTTGTCACATGCTACCACTACTCCAGAGACAACTCCTGCTCCTACAGGAGGAGCAGCAGTTCTACAGCTGAAACCAGAGGTTAACATGGTATCATCTACTAACCAGCAAATGCAAATACCTCTCACAGGCCTGGGCCGCTTATCAAGTGGACAAGGTGAAGGAAACCAAGGGCAAATGAGTCCATTTTGACAGAGTACATATTCTGCCTTGTCCTACTCCTGCTCCAGTCCAGACTACTCTGACAGAGGAGATTGTATCTCCAGAGGTTTACAAGGTGAACAAGTGTACTACCCCCTCCACATCATCTCTGGCACCTACCCAACAAACAACATCTCAACCCTCAACTCCAAAACCAACTACTCACCCAGTATCATCTTTTCCAACTACTTCCATCCCACCTACCAATGTCTGCACCTCCAACCTTTTTCTGTCTGCTCTGCAATTTAAATATACTCACCCTCTTAAGGACAAGTCTGCTCCAAAGTGGGTTCTTGAGAAGGTCCTCATGACCAGTATTCCAGTACCTGTCAAGGAACTATTCACCATCACTCTGGACTTCTGCAAGCAGTTGCAGGAGTTGACCACTGTCAAACGAGTCACTTCTAATGTTGTTCAAGTCAATAAACTCTCTGGTCACAATGCATGCTCGGTCGAGAAGGAGTTTGGAGATCAAGTCCTGAAGAATGATGATGGTCTTTTTATAGCACATCATACACTTCTGCTCCGCTCTATCAAGGCTACCATCTCTGGGACAGAGCATTCTCTTATCTATGTCCTGGACTCTGGCTCCAAGATTGTCACTATGCCCAAGTGAGTTTGGGAGTGGCTTGGAAATCTGATCCACCCAGACCACATCATGCACATGTCCTCTGCAAACACGAGTACTGATGCTACCTTAGGAGTTATGGAAGACCTTGTGCTTGACTTTGGGGCTGGAGAGGTTCTCCTCCAGGTTCAGGCCCTTGCATAGGCCAACTTTGATATCCTACTTGGCTGACCTTTCCATTGTTTATTGAGTGCTACTACTGATGACTTCCCTGATGGCACACAGAATATCATTCTTCATGACCTGAACATGGGCATTATGTATAAATTACTGACATGCCCATGGATGGAAGGATGTCTGTGATGCAAGAAAGGCATTCACTGCCAAAACCATCAGTCCATTGTGGAGATGGGTTTTTAAGTTTTGATGATCTGCCTTACAGTTGGGGAGATTCCATTATCTCATCTGATGACATTCCGTCATGCTCTGCTCTGTCTCTTTATATGTGCTTGTCCTCTGCTACCTCCACTTCTTCTCCTATCTTATCTGCCTCCATGTGGAGAATGTCTGCTTTTACTCCTTCGCCCTCTTATGACTATCTTTCTTCTTGCCATTCCACTCTTACTCCTTTTGCTCTTGAAGCACTCTGTTCCTGTTTTGATTTTGATCTTTCATGTCACACTTTGGCTTATAAGCTGGTTGCTAAGAAGGTCCACCTGGTGGTGGCTCCTGTCAACAAGGAGTTTCACATCACCCGTCAGTTGCCTGATGATCGTCTTTCCAGACTTGCCCCTATGCCTGTGTTTCCTCCTGATTTTACATATCCCTGGACTCTGCTTCACCCAAGAACATGCTGACATTTTAGACCTTGATCCAGTGAACTGGCTTTGGCCAGAAGAGCATAAGCTCATGCAATGGATTGTCCATGAACATGAGATGGCTTTTGCTTAGGTTGCTACTGAGCAGGGTCGTCTCAACAAAAGATATTTTCCTCCAGTCAAGATTCCAACAATTCTGCACACTCCCTGGATACTCCACAATATCCCTATTCTGCCCACTATGTGGAATGACACAATCCAAATAATCAAAGACCACATCACCTCTGGAGTTTATGAACCATCCACCACTGCCTACTGCTTTCACTGTTCTGTGTTTGAAGCAGGACAGAAAAAGTCTCTGCCTCATCCACAACCTCCAATCCCTTAATGCTGTTACCATCTGCAACTCCTCCCTTCCACCCTTTGTTGAGCAATTCATGGAGTCCTTCACTGGTTATGCTGTTTATGGCATGCTAGACCTCTTTGCTGGATATGACCAACATCTGCTATATCCAGAATCCTGGGACATGACTACCTTCAGCAGTCCCTTGGGCCCTCACTGTCTCACCACCATTCTGATGGGATACACCAATGCAGTCCAGATCTACCAGGTGGACATGTGTTTCATCCTACAGGACAAAATCCCACAACATACTTGTCTGTTTATTGATGATCTTCCAGTCAAGTCTGCCAAAATACACTATCAGCACCTGGACAGTTCATATGAGACAATCATGGACAATCCAGGCATCTGCTGCTTCATTTGGGAGCACTTGTCCATCATCCACCACATCCTCCAACACCTCCAAAACATCAGAGCTATGATCTCCGCCAAGAAGTTCATCCTTGCTGCACCCAACACCACCATTATGGGACACAAGTGCACCTTTGAAGGTCACATTCCACATGATGTGAAGATTCAGAAGATCTGCAACTGGCCTGAGTGCTGGAGTCTCACAGAGGTCCACAGTTTCTTAGGTTTGTGCAGAGTTGTCCATATTTTCATCTGTGATTTCACTTCTATTGCTTGTCTGCTCATGAACTTAACCTGGAAAGCAGTCTCCTTTGAATGGAGGGATGCACAACTGGAGGCCATGCAGTCACTCAAAGATGCTATCACCCACTCTCTGGTGCCTTGACTATGAGTCTGGCCACGAGATTATCCTTGCAGTCGATATGTCCTATATGGTGGTTGGATATATACTGTCGCAGGTAGGGGAGGATGGCAAATGCTATCCAAACTGCTTCAGGTCCATCAGCCTCATGGAGGTTGAGAGCTGCTATTCACAAGTAAAGCTTGAGCTGTATGGTCTCTTCCGTGCAATCTGCATTTACATTTTTGGAGTTGCTAACTTCACAGTGGAAACAGATGCAAAGTATGTCAAGGGTATGATCAATAATCCAGACTTGCAGCCCAATGCGACAATCAATCAGTGGATTGCAGGTATCCTTCTATTCATGTTCAATCTCCTCCACGTACCTGCTGACCAACATACTGGAGCAGATGGTTTATCTTGGCAGCCCTGTGCTGCTAAGGACCTGCTGGATGATGATGACTTCAAGGATTGGCTTGATGCTGCCTATTCTTTTTCCATCACTCTTATCAATGACTGTATCCCTTCTTCATTCTCCACTCACATTTACAGTTGGTCCGCAGATGATATCTGCATGGGTGTGTAGGGTGGCTTAATTTACACCCTCACTGCTCTGCTAGACATGGTTGTGGATCCTCTGCCTTCTCCTCCACCTATCCCTTGTTCCACAAAAGTTATCGCTCATGATGCACACATTGCACAGATTTGCGATTTTCTTATCTTCCATGTCCATCCACCTGACCTTTCAGATGCAGACTACTCTGCACTCATATCTGCCGCCCTCTGCTTTTTCTACCTCAATGGATCTCTCTGGCACCTTGAAGCACACAGTCATCATCAGCTTGTCGTTCTGCCAGACAAGCGGTATGGATTTATTCAGGAGGCTCATGATGACCTTGGACACAAAGGTGTCTTCACTATCCATACTCATTTGCTCCTCCAGTTCTGGTGGTTGATGCTAGTCGATGATGTCAAATGGTATATCTGCACATGTCATGAGTGTCAACTCTGGCAAATGCAGAAGTTGCATATTCCACCCACTGTTCTGGTTGTTGGAGGCCTGTCCCACAAGGCCCATATCGATACCATGCTGATGCCCCACTCCAGTGGATATCAGTACATTGTGCAGACCCACTGCGCATTGACCTCCTATCCAGAGTGGAGGATGTTGTGCTCTGAAAATGCTGCTGCCCTCACCACCTTCATTTTTGAGGACATCCTCTGTTGTTGAAGTGTTTTGTCTGAGATTGTGACTGACAATGGTTCTGCATTTGTCCAGGCACTTGATTTCCTCTCCTCCCACTATGGTATCCACCTTATCCACATCTCCCCCTACAACTCCCAGGCAAATGGCATTGTCAAATGCCATCACTATGATGTCCAGGAGGCCATCTCAAAAAGTACCCCTGGGGAGGACCTTTGCTGGACATGGTCCACTCATTCCATTTTCTGGGCAGAGCACATTACTATTATCAAATCTACCCATCTATCCCCATACTTCATGGTCCACAGCATTGAACCCCTATTCCTGTTTGATTTATCCAAAGTGACTTTCCTTGTTCTGCTTCCTGACTCCAACCTGCTCTCTACCACCAGACTGATTGCTTGGCATGCTTGCCAGTTGCAGAAGCATCAGGATGACCTTTCCTCCATCTGTCAATGCATTCTCAAGGCTTGATTTGTGTCACTCAAGCATTTTGAGAAAGTTTATAAGAATCAGATCAAGGATCTGGACTTTCTCCCTGGAAGCCTAGTCCTAGCCCACAATTCCCGAATTGAGCACAAGCTGAACCGGAAAATGAAACCACAGTATCTAGGGCCAATGGTTGTCCTTTGCCAGACAGCCTGAGGTTTGTTTATCCTGGCAGAGTTGGATGGTGCTGTTTTGAAGCTCTAGTATGCTGCCTTCCATCTTATCCCCTATCATCCATGTTTGCTGTCTGCAATTCCAGTCACTCGGTTGACTGGCCTAGATGAAGAAACATTGGGTAACATTGAAGGTATAGATGATGTGGAGTCTGACAAAGAAGACATGGAGTTGGTGGATTATGACTAGCTCCTCACAAAGAAAAATTTCTTGGCATCCCCTTCCTCCTTCATCCAACCATCTCTATTATCACTAATACCATCATTTATACAGACATTGTCCCATATCCGTTTCTATCCCAGGTTTAGTCTGGTGACCTCTGTCTCTACCCTGGTTTTTGTCCAGTGAAACATTTCATATCTGTTCCATATAGAAAAATATAAAGCAAACAAATATCTGTTCCTTTTCTCACTGTGTCTCATCCATATCCACATGCAGATTTCTGCTTCTTCCACACTTTGAGGCACTGTGCACATTTGAGATCCATTTTGACTTCTCCACAGACTTTTCCAGAATGCTAATTCTGTTGTTGGGATTGAATGCAGGTGTAGATGAAGTAAGCTGATTGATGAAGGCAAGTCAAGTTGGACACTCATGCAGAACACTGTTTCTATTCCTTTCACCATTTTCTTTTCATTTTTCCCACTCATCATTTTGTTTCAGACTCACATTTTTCAATTTTTGCTTCTTTCTGGATCCACTTGGATCATTATTCTTTTGCTCCAGATATAGCACAGACACTATCATGTTTGTGTTGGACTGTTGACACAGGGACAGCAGAGAAGTGTCTATGAAGTCAGTGCCACATATATGTCCACAAACCCTCATCACCCTAACCTCCTCTGCAGACTCTTCATCTTTGACTCAGCACTGGACAAGCTGGTGGATTGATGTCTGGAACATGCACACTACACACATATCAGCCTGGGATAGTCGGCAAAGTCTATCATACTCCCTGGGAATGACCTCCACCTCTTTTGCCATGTCACCACCATCCATAACTTGGAGATCAGATCCATCTACACATCAGTTGCTTCGTCAGTGCCCATTCCACCCATCTGCCACCATCATGCATTCCACAATCCTTCCCAGTTATTGCCACACAAGGACATTTTGGAGCTCTTTCCATCCCACATCTGTACCTCCACCTCCTCTGCCCTATCATCAATCATCTGGCATTGCAATCACATTTGCATCCATCCTTTTGTTGATGCCACTATGCACATCCACTGCTGCAACCTTGTCTGGAGTAGGAGCAATGGTTCAAGAAAGAGAGAGGAGTGTGTTGACTGCAGACATGGTAGTGCTAGGTGACTGACTGGGGACAGTCAGTATCTCGTCCCTCTCAGATGTAGGGAACCATAGTTCCCTAGGTTCATATCTTGTATTCCACAGGACATTGACTATTTCCTAGTTCCATCCACCTATTCTGCCTTACTCTGTTAATCCTGCCTTATTCCACTTTACTCCACTTCAGTCCATTTATTCCGCATTATTCCACTTTCATCCAACTTTTTGTTATATCCACTCTCTGGTGGACTTGCTGTTACTTCTCTGGACTTCCTTCTTGTGCATTCCAGTGCACTTATACATCACTCTTTAAGTCCTTTTGGACTACTCCCACTCCTCTTTTACACTACTTGTCAATCTTGTTGCAAGTCCTGGGTATGCCCAGACTATAAAAGATTGTACTTAGTGTTTGAGGAGTATCAATTCATCTTGGTCACTTCCACATCACATGAAAATCGTCCACCTATGAAATTCAACTTGTACTTTGTATTCTGTACTTTGTATCACCACCATTGCCTCCATTGCCATCTCCACCCTTATCGTATTATTTGTCTCCTCTGCCCCTGAGCAGAACATCTGGAATTGCATCCAGAACACCTCATGTACTTTGTATTCTCTCCTTGCTGCCTCCTTTCCATGTCTTCTGCATTGATGATGCCTTTGCTGCCTCTGTCCCCACCTCACCACCTTGTCTGCTTTCTCTACCCATGAGCGAAACATCCAGAACATGTCCAGACCACCTTTTTCTTGCTGGGACACCTCCCCATTTCACCCTCTCTCACAACTCTACCCTTCAGGACCTCTTTAGGGATGAACCCATCGCACCCCCTTACCATGCTGTCTACCTCCCTAGGTAACATACTTTCTTTACACAGTGTTGTATCCTGAGGATGAGTGCATAGCAGTGAGGTTGTTGATGGTGAGAGGAGGTTCTGGTTGGTTGGGGGTGGGGATGTGGTTCTCTTTTGCCTGATTGGCAAGCTCCTGGACATAATGTTGGACATCAGCAGAGAGGTTGTCCATCTTGAGTTGATGCATGAGGTCAAGGATATGGGTGTAAAGTTGAGAATGGATATCATGGAATCATACAGACTGGGTCATGAGGTATGATTGATCATGGATATAATCAGCAACTGCAGGAATGGAAAGGAGTAAATTGTAAATGTGGAGAAGAGATTCAAGAGGGGAAAACAGTTCTAAGTAGTAACAGAGAGGTTGGACAAGATCAAGATGTTTTAGCCTTATATACATGGCAGACTGCATAGGACCAGGGAAGAGTTCCTGGCAGATTTGATGCACATAGAGGGGGACTGTGACAGAGAGTACAGGGTTAGTATTGATGGAAGGGGGAGTAGGAGGAACATAGGGGGTAGTCCAGGGGGCTTCTCAAGTTGTAGAAGGGGGAAGTTCAGCAGGGGGTATCCAGTTGGGGTCGTAGTCATTGGAGGAGAGCTCTTGGAGATGGTGGATGAGAGGGGTAGGGAATCCAGTGGTAGCAGGAGTGGGGGAGGGGTTTCTGGTAGGGAAAGACATTTCAATGACTTCAGGGAGAAGATGGGAGTTGGAAAGAGGGGAAGACAGAGGGGTGGAGTTTCTTATAGTCATTTAGAAGTTCCTTAGCATATTTCAACTCTGCTTCAGGTAGCCAAGAGTCTTCTTCAGCAGAGTATCTCTTCCATCAGATCAGGAATTTTTGGTTATTTGGAGATCCCTTGTGTTGGATGATCTTCTCCATTTTGTATTCTTCTTCTCCATCAATAAGGTCAGGTGGTGGAGTAGGGAAGTTTGGACTGTGTATGTTGTTTTCACAATAGAGTGATAAGAGAGCAGCATGGAATGTGGAGTGTATCTTCCAGGTATGAGGAAGGTGGAGTTTATACATCAAAGGAGATACATAGAACATGGGTAATAGTGAAGGGTCCTTCTTATTTAGGAGCAAACTTTGGGTGAGAGATGAGGCATTTATGGTTTCAGGCTTTGAGCCAAACCTTGTCACCTTTCTGGAAGGGAGTGAATTTCCCATGGAATTGAGACTTTATGACTTGTCTGGTGAGTTCATGAGCTGCCAGGGCTTTGTCTTGAGCTGCTGAGAGGAGTTTCAGACATTCTTCAACAGCTGGGAGGTGGGATTTAGCAAGGATGGTGGGAAGAGGATGGAGTTCGAAGCCCATCATGAGAAAGAATGGAAATTTGCCAGTGACAGAGTGGGGATGATGATTGTGTGCAAATTTGGCATGGGATATCATTTCAGACCAAGTGGATGGGGAGTTGCCACAGAAGATGTGGAGATAGGTTTCAACTTCTTGGTTGACACATTCAGTTTTGCCATCAGACTGTGGGTGATAGGCAGTGGAGAGGGAGAGGTCATATGCAAGGAGGTGTCTGAGCTCTTTTGCAAAGGTAGAGGCAAATTGGGGACCATGATCCAAGATGATTTTGTCATAGAGAAACCAGGTATAGACTTTGTGGACAAAGTGGAAGGCAATCCCTTCGGCAAAGACAGACTTCTTTGTAGGGCAGAGAATCCACCCCCTTAGTAAGCCCATGGTTGACCACAACCAAAAGCCTATCAAAGCCATCAGAGAGGGGAAGGTTGGTGATCAGGTTGCAAGAGACTTGTTGGAATGGCTGAGTGCAGGAGGAAGAGATGGGGAAGAGGGGGGGAACAGTGGGATGAGTGTTTGCCTTGGTGGATTGGTGGGATGCATAGCCCTCAACATATTTGTGAACAAAGTGAGCAAGACCAGGCCACCAGAATTCTGAGGCAATGAGTTGGCAAGTTTTCAAATAACCAGGATAGCCAGCAGAGAGGTAGTTATGGTGTTGTTGGATGATGGAGTGGCGGAGGTCAGGAGGGACATAGACATGTTCTTGGAAGGTGAGGATGCCAGCATCATACCACCAGTCAGAGAGATGAGAGCGGAAATGAGCAGGAACATTGCCAGTCATGGCACAGAGTGCATCAAGCACAAGGGGATCAGAGGTGGAGGAGAGTTTCTCCTGGAGAGAGGTGTCAATGAGATTGATAAAGAGAGAGTTAGGATGAAGGGTGATATTGTTGTTATTAGCACCATAAGAGGGAAGGAGGTTGGGGCAGCAAGAAAGAGTGTCAGGGATGGCAAGGGAGGATCCAGGGACATGAATGAGCTTGAGGTCATAGTCAGAGATGTCAAGTAATCAGTGAGCCTGTCTTTGGTTGAGTTTCTGGGGTTGGTGAAAGCATGTGAGATTTTTGTGATCAGTGAAGACTTGGACAAGGAAAGGAGATCCTAAAAGGTAGTGTCGCCAGGTCTTGAGGCCACAAATGACTGCTAGGAGTTCATGATCATAGATGTCATAGTTTCATTTGGCAGGGGAGAAGGTCTGGGAGAGGTAGGAGCAAGGGTGCCAATCTCCATTGATATTGGTTTGAAGGAGAACTCCTCCTAAGGTGTATTTGAAAGCATTGGTAGTGATGATGAAGGAACAAGAGGGGTCAAGGAGGTGGAGGATGGGTTGTGAGAGAAAGAGCTTCTTCAGCTTGTTGAAGGCTTGTTGGCATGAAGGGAACCAAGACCAGGGTTGGTTCTTCTTAGTAAGGTCAAGAAGAGGTTGAGCAATGTTGGAGTAGTTGGAGATGAAGCAATGATAGAAATTAGCAAAGCCAAGGAAGGAGTGAACATTCTTAACCTTAGCTGGGGAAGGCCATTCATGAATTCCATCAAGTTTAACAGGGTCCATGGCTAGTTTGTCAGGATGGATGATTATTACAATTGTCTATTCTTATATCCTTTTTCCCGTCACTTCTTCTTTGATAGAGTGCTTACGCATGCCTTTAGTCATCTTTCGTTACTAAACGCTGACACATCTCCTTTTTACCTCATTCTGATTACTCATTGATGATGCGTTCCTTTTCTCCGATGTTCTATGACTTTCTACGCTTACACGTCGCCAGGTATATAGTCTAGTAGTTGACCTACTGTTCTGTATTCTCGATCTGCGCAATCTAGCGTATCCTCTTGAGTCACCCTCAGTCCCCTCAGTCCTTAGTCTCTTAGTCTGTCTTCTAGACATATAGTCATCATCCTTCGTGGCCTTCAAACTGAGTTGTACCTCTTCGTGAGCGTCCTGTTCGTTGGTATCCCTTCAACTTGGTCTTGGTCTACATAAGGTATGCTCCATGTAACAAAAGATCCAGAATCTCCCCTGTCCCTCCTATTACAGAGTAGGACCCACCCCAGCACATCATTCATCGCTATAGTGCCCCAGCAGATGACTCCTCCGACGAGGAGCCCACTCTTACAGCCCTAGAACTACATCGTCGTCAAAGACTTGCCAGACAGAATCACCCCAGCTCAGTAAACTCTCCATTTCGCACTACTGCTCCACCACCTCCGTCATCTCTCCCCATAGTCACTGTCCCCACCCCATTGCCCAGCTCCCACGTCTCTAGTACCCCTCCAGCATCCCCCATTAAGCTCAGCCCAGTTCTTCCCCAGATCTCCCTTGCACCACCCACCTTCGTCCCACCTAGCACCCCAGTCACTCCAGCCACTATGACCGAACTTAAAGCCGCCCTCCCCGCAGACTTCTCCGGTGATCCAGCAGACGCCGTTTGATGGATCAAGGCCATGAAGGCCTACTTCGAGATCAACAAAACCCTCTACGCTTCCGACGATAGCAAAATCATGACCACGTTAAACAAAATGAGCAAGGGATGAGGAGTCTCTTTCTCTGAAATGTGGTATGATCTCATGGCCAACACAGCAATTGCCCAATCCGAGAAAACTTTCGACAAGTTTGTCGGAAACTTCGAATCCACCTTCTACCCCTTCGACACCAAAGCCACCGCTCATCTCGAACTCTCTAAGCTCATACAAAAGTCGTCCAAAGGAAAGGACGGCGAACATGACGATGGTTTTCAAAAGTATATCACCGACTTCCAGAACCTCGCTGCCAGAGCTGGTATCACCAACGAACTCACCCTCATTGACCAGTTCTCCCTCGACCTTGATCAACAACTCGCCATCATGATCCTCTCCATGTCCACAGTTCCCTCCACCCTCAGAGAATGGCTCGACAAAGCCAAGACTTTCCACGCCCAGAAGGCCCGTATCTCTGCACTTCGACGAGGTCATCATACTCCCTCTTCCTTCGCTCGTCCCACCACCACCACTGATCCCAATGCCATGGACATCAACACCATATGTGTCTCCAAACTCACCCCTGCCGAACGTTCTTGGTGCTTCCGAGAAGGACTTTGCCTTTGCTGTCGCCAGAAGGGACACAATGCCCAACAATGCAAGACTTTCGCATCCACTCCACATACCACAAACCCCCCCAGACAACGCATCCAAACCACAGACACCACCCTCAGTACTCCCCCTCCTTCTTCGCTGGCCAAGCAACCCACTGCCCTGGAATCCTACGTCTCCAAGCTCAGAACTTCCGGAAAAGACAAGGGAGAGATCCTCCAAACCCTGAAGCTTTGTTTTGACGAAGCTAAGGATGATTCCTCTTTGGGTTTTCAATGAGGGAGGATGTAGTAACGTCTTCTTCCCTAGATATCTCTGCTGTAATTGTAGGACTGTCAAATGAATGAACTATGCGTCTTCCGGTTCGTTTACAAGCAGGATCGCAAACCATTACCACCACCGCTCTCGTTGATTGCGGTGCAACAAATAACTTCATCGATGTCTCTCTCGTACCCAAACTCCACTCTGCCATTTGATGACTCCCCCAGAAGCTCACCACCTACAACGTTGATGGAACTCCAAACCACCAAGGAACCATCCAGTACTCCATCACTGCCAACGTCATCTTTCCCCAATTGTTGGATAAATTCACCTTCCTTGTCACCTCGCTCAGTTCTTCCCACATCATTCTTGGAATGACCTGGCTAAAGAAACGAAACCCGGTCATCGACTGGTCCGCCAATACCCTTACCCTCCAGGATGCTGTGGTACCTCTCAGTGAGCGTCCGCCCTGGACTGAGGATGTTGATGAGACCTATCCCCAACACCTTGGAAAAATCACGCTGTCCACCCATCTAGCACAACAAGAACAACCCAAACTTGTTGAGATTCCCTCCTGGTGCATCGAATTTGCTGACGTCTTCTCCGAAAAGATGTTTAGCACGCTACCTCCCCATCGCTCCTTCGACCACACTATTGATCTTAAACCGTCCTTCGTCCCAAAGATCGCCAAAATCTACCCCCTCAACCCCGCGGAAAAGGAAGCGTGTCACATATTCATCGAGGAAAACCTAGCAACTGGCCGAATCATCCCGTCGAAATCCCCACAAGCTTCTCCCTTCTTCTTCGTACCGAAAAAAGATGGCACCCTTCGTCCCTGTCAGGACTATCGTTACCTCAACTCTCACACCATTCGCAACGCATACCCCTTACCTCTTATCTTGGAACTCATTGACGACATGAAAGACTCTACCCTCTTCACCAAATTCAACGTTTGTTGGGGATATAACAATATTCGCCTACGAGAGGAGGATCAATGGAAAGCAGCCTTCATCACCCCCCTCAGACTTTTCGAACCCACTGTCATGTTTTTCGGTTTTAACAACACTCCTCCCACCTTCCAAGCCTTTATGAACCATATCTTTGCTGACATGATAGCTGAACGTTGGTTGAAGATTTACATGGATGACATCGGCATTCACACCAAGGACGACATCGAACTACATCACTCTCGCACCAAACGGGTTCTCTAGCGGCTATGTGATTATAACCTCTCGCTCAAGATCTCCAAATGTTCCTTCGACACCCCTCAAATGGAATATCTCGGTCTCGTCATCGGTCAAGGACGTATCCATATGGATCCGACGAAACTCACCGCTATCGCCGACTGGAAACCCCCCACTTCTGTCAAGGGTGTTCGCTCATTCTTAGGTTTTGCAAATTTCTATTGTAAATTCATCCCAGGATTCTCCACTCTCGTTGCTCCTCTCACTCTCCTCACGCGCAAGGATGAACCTTGGCTTTGGACCCCCCTCCAGCAAAGGGCTTTTGATGACCTAAAGTCCCGATTCTCTTCCTCTCCAGTCCTCGCCTTTCCCGACGTATCTCGCCCATTTTCCATCATGTCAGACGCCTCCCTGTTTGCTGCTGGCGCAGTACTTCTTCAGGATGATACCAACGGTGATCCCCACCCATGCGCTTATTTCTCTCAGACCTTCACTCTGGCAGAACGTAACTACGACATCTACGACCGTGAACTCCTTGCGGTAATCCTGGCTTTGCAGGAATGGAAACAATACCTTCAAGGAACTGCACACCCTGTCACCATCATCACCGATCATAAGAACCTGTCTTACCTCAAGGACCTTCGCAAATTGTCTCGGCGACAAGCTCATTGGTCCCTTCTCCTACAGGACTTCGACATTGTATGGCAGGTTACCCCTGGTTCTCACATGGCTCCTGCGGACGCTCTCTCCCGTAACGTGGACGTTGACACCTCACTCGACAATGTATCCTCCATCCTTCCTGACCCAGTCATCATCTCCACCCTCGACCTTGCTCTAGTGGACAGCATTCGTCACTCCTCTGGCTCCGATCCCCTCGTTCTTCGTGCCCTTCATTCCATCCAGACCGGTTCACCACTCTTTCCGTGTTCTTTCCTCTCAGACTGGTCGTTTGATAACGGTCATTTATACTTTCGTCATCGCCTCTATGTTCCCCCCACCGCCCGCTCTTCTCTCCTACACTCTATCCATGAATCTCCCACCACCGGTCACATGGGCTTCTTCCACACCAAGGCCCTTCTCGAACGGGACTTCTGGTGGCCCGGTCTTGCCACTTTCATCCGTAACTTCGTCATGGGCTGCACCCTCTGTCAACAGTCCAAGGTTAACACCCATCCCACCTCCCCTCCTCTCTCTCCTATTCCCTCTTCTACGTCTCTTCCCTTTCGCCAGCTTTCTATGGACTTGATCACAGATCTCCCTGTCTCCTCCGGTTTTGATTCTCTGTTGGTCGTGGTCGACCACGGCCTTACGAAGGGGGTAATTCTCATGCCTTGTCAAAAAACCATTGACGCCGCAGGGGTCGCCCTTCTGTTTTACAACAATGTCTTCAAACGGTTCGGACTACACAATTCCATCATCTCTGACCGCGGCCCACAATTCGCCTCTGCCTTCACTAGAGAACTCACTCACCTACTGCACTACGATGTTCGCCTTTCTACCGCCTACCACCCTCAAACCGATGGCCAAACAGAACGAGCAAATCAAGAGATCGAAACCTATCTCCACCTCTTCTGTGGAAATCAACCGCACTCTTGGTCTTTGTTTATCACCTCCACCAAATTCCACCACAACTCTGCCCCTCATTCATCCACCAAGACATCCCCCTTCTCCCTCATGCTCGGATATGATCCCCGCGCATACCCCCCGATCAGAAAAACCTTTATCCCAGCCCTTTCTTCCCATCTTATTGCCCTAGAAGAATCACGAAAAGAAGCCCTGGCGGCACACGAATCCGCATGTCATCTAATGACTCAACACTGTACCCGATGATTCTCCCCATGGAAAGTCGGAGATAAGGTCTGGCTAGAAGCCACCAACCTTCGCATTCCCTTCCCATCCAGGAAATTAGCCCCCAAACGATTGGGCCCTTTTGAGATCAATCAGGTACTATCTCCTCTCACTTACCGCCTTCATCTCCCTCCCACCTGGAAGATTCACAATGTTTTCCACGCCACCCTTCTTTCCCCCTTCCGCTCCACTGAAGCATATGGTCCCTCGTTTCCCACTCCTCCTCCTGATGTCATCGACGGTGAAGAAGAATACGAAGTGGACAGAATTCTCTCACACAAGGGTTCCCCTGGCCATTATCAGTACCTGACCTCATGGAAAGGTTACTCAGCATCAGAAAACACCTGGGAACCTGAACATAATCTTCGCCACGCACAGACCATCCTCTCCGCATACAAAAAGACCCACTCTTTACGATAATTTCCCTATGAACGCTATCCCCATCGAAGTCGCTTATTCCCAACTATTCAACTCGAAATCTTGTGCCAGACGTTTGTTTCTTCTTCGTCATCCCAAACTTTCTTCTTCTCACTTCCTTGAACACGAGTACTTCTGTCACTTTTCA
>JBBPMP010000552.1:0-17583 GCA_038090395.1 Boletales sp. KT-2023a
GTGCCTTTTTCTCCGAAATCCCCCCATCATCCTTTCTTCCCAACCACCACCATCTTCTATCAACATCGATTTTCCCGCTAGAAACAATCAATTAAATTCAATGGCACGCACAAAGGTACGCACAGATGTCTTCCGATGCTACTACTTGCGTGCGAGCACGACGGGGTGTCCTCGTCGTCGATGCCATCGTTGACGAGAGGTGGCCTGTGTGACACGTTAGGGGGAGAGGTCACACGGTGACTACAAACACGGAAAGTAGGCAGCACGGAGGATCGAAACAACGTTCCCGTGCTTCCGCATCCTCACAATCTTCCGACGTTTGCCTCGTTCTTTCCCTCCGAACTTCCGATGTCCCGTTCTATGTTTTTGGAGACTTACCTTTTTTGGAAATCATAGCAAACCGCGCGTAAGACGACGGGTGGCAAGGCACCACGCAAGCAACTCGCCACCAAGCAGACCCGCAAGAGTGTTGCGGTGAGTCGATCTGCATTTGTCGTCTGAATTGCCTGGTTACTCGACGTTATTAGGCAGCTGCTACCGGGGGTGTCAAGAAGCCGCACAGGTTCCGTCCGGGTACTGTCGCACTCCGTGAAATCAGGCGGTACCAGAAGTCCACTGAGCTTCTGATCCGCAAGCTGCCTTTCCAGAGGCTTGTCCGAGAAATTGCTCAGGACTTCAAGGTTTGTTTGTTTATGTACTCTGTGTCGGCAGGTCGTCTAACGTTCGCCCAGACCGATCTTCGTTTCCAATCTTCGGCTGTGTTGGCGCTCCAAGAGGCGAGTGAGGGTGAGCTCATTCCATTCCCCACACTTGCACCTGGCTGACGCTCCACGAAGCGTACCTCGTTTCTCTTTTTGAGGACACGAACCTGGCTGCCATCCACGCCAAGAGGGTCACCATGTAAGCCACATGTTCCCTTTTTGACCTTCCACGCTCATCTACTGTGTAGTCAACCCAAGGATCTCGCCCTGGCACGTCGCCTCCGTGGTGAACGTACCTAAATGGGGTCAATTCGTGTGGGATTCTATTCGTTAAACCCTCTAGCTTCTTATTGGCAACGCTGTACTAACCGGACGTTAATATGCAAATCATGTTGTATGCAACCTACATAAGTTCGCGCGCTATGGGGAGCCCGAAATCCCCACGATGCCCCTTCCGGGATCACAAGCGCATCGGATGCTGCTGCTCCCTCTCTATCATGTGGGATGCAGGACGAGTGGGTCAGCTGGGTCGTCCGTCCCGGCCGCACGACACGGACATAAGTGGTCAACGGATTTTCCTTCCCCCCCATATGCGATGCGTCTTGAGTTCCGTCGCTTTGAAAGACCGCTCCAGCTGTAGCCGGACTCTAGTCCATCCAGCTCTAAACCCCTGCATGCTTCCCGCCCTTGCCCCAATGTGCGCTCGGTGGTGCCTGCGCAGGACCCTCCTCGCCCCTCATCTTGTCGGCAGCGGTTGCAAACCACTGGAGGAGAAATGGCGTACTCTGAAAGGGCCCCTTGTGTGCCAATAGTACGACCTGCTGGAATCCTTTATCGCCATGTCTGTTTGCGCACCAAACTCGGACACGGTTGAGTCGAGGAGCTTGCTCATAGGTCACCATCCGAGCACGGTGTCGGAGTGCTAGTGTTTGAGCAGACTGGTTCGGTGATGGTATCTGTGAACATGCAAGGATGTACAAGTACATCACGTCCGTTGTCGCAACCGCCGTTGGTCCTGGTTCTGTTTCATGAATGTCATGTTTGTCTGGTACACCGTACGGCAACATGTCCTTGACATCATTGTTTCAATACCAAATTGGCTCAAATAATTTGTTTGATCGTCAGGGACTTTAGGCGAGTGCTTTGGACGGCGAAGTAGGCGGGCATCACGCATCATGTCTCTGCCTCAACACCTCACCCTCCTCGCATCGCTCGTGCTCAGCCGTTTCAGCGCACCCGCCCACGACTCCCTGCCTCCATTCTCATTCCGGTGCCTCGCAGCTCACCCTGGGGTCCGGAGCGCATGGACCTCGACTTCACGTGTTCGGATGGGCTTTGCACCCATTCTGGACATCATCTGCAAATTCTAGGATGCTATGGACGGCGCTTCGTGCAGCCGATTTGTCTCCTGACTTGTGCGGCCTATGTGGAATCACCCTTGGTGAATTTACCACTCGTTACCCGACATGTTCTGCCAGCGACTTCTTCGGCACGTCCCAACCGTCCTCATCGCGTCCAGACTCTCCCGACACGTCCACTTCACGATTCGTTGCAATCCGTTTGACTCGGGTCCCATATGGTGAATATGTGGATTCGTTGCTCTTGCTGACACGTTCTGGTGCATTTCATGACTTTGTCTCTGCAACCTTCCTGTCGGTGCGCTCTGTTTTCGGCTGATCCTGTGTGGTGCATAATGCATCCGCTGGCATTGTTCGCACCGACTCGCGCTTGTTGTAGGGTCAATGGTCGCATTGCTGACTTACTCGCCAGAGCCTTTCCCACGGGTATCCATACCTGTGCAATCTGATTGTATCCATTATTTGTAATTATACCAGCAGCAATAAAATCAGCTTTGACTATGAGGATGATCGACTCGTATCTTTCTGGATTGCTTGGAATCTATTATGTCCCGTTCTCGAGCAAAACAATGAAGGGGTACTCACGCTTGGGGGCTATGATAACAGCGTTATTACCAGCGCGGTAAACTACGTCCCAATCACGACGACTGCCCCCGCGAAGTATTACTGGGGTATCGATCAGTCGATCAAATACGGCGATACGACTATCCAATCAGAGTCTGCCGGATTTGCCGACACTGGCACTACTCGCATCTCGTCTCCCCTGGTGAGTGGAGATGAGAGCCCAAGGTTACAAAGCCTCACGCTAAATGCTCCGACAGATGCATTCGCGGCATATTAGAAAGCCACAGGCGTTACCTTGGACCAAACCACTTGCCTCCTGGTCATCGATCAAACCCAATATTCTGCCTTGCAGTCCCTGTATTACCAGATCGGTAGTACGACCTACGAGCTCACGCCTGATGCACAGACTTGGCCACGTTCACTCGTCTCCGCTATTGGAGATAACGCAGATTCGGTCTGCCTCCTGGTGAGCAGCCTCCCCGTGAGCGAATCCCAGCCGGGGTTCGACTTTGTGAATGGATATGTTTTCTTGTACGTCAAGATCAGGCTGTCACCTCTAAGGTATCACTTTTTTTTCTTCTTCTCAGAGAGTGCTCCTGCAGCGTATACGATACTGCTGATCAGTAAATTGTTCTTTCCGAGACCGATTTCACCTACTCTGAGAGTAACCAGGGAGGGCAGCTGTAATGCATGCGTGTTTTTCACTGGACACGATTCATCTTACTTGTTTCAATCCTTTGTTGGCTACTTTGGACGTCGTAATGATGCTAGACCCGAATATCGTTGGGTTGGTCGAAATTTCATCCCGTTACTGTACAAATTCAGTCATGGCGCGCGGTGCCTGGTCCCCGACTCCCTCACATAACTCACATGGTTCTGTCTGAAAACATCTAGATCTAATCTTCCAACGTACCGTCCTATGTTTTTCGAAGACTCACCTTTTTGGAAATCTAAGCAAACCCTCGCTACCATAGCCTGGCGACCACAGCCTCCTTCCGGATAGTGTCGCACTCCACGAAATCAGGGAGTACCAGAAGTCCACTGAGCTTCCGATCCACAAGCTACCTTTCCAGATGCTCGTCCGAGAAATTGTTCTGACTTCAAGGTTTGACATTCAGACATTATGTAATATGCGAATCACCACGATGCCTTTTCTGCTATCACGAACGCGTCGCATCGTTGACGAGTCGGGTCGTCGTCACGAAGAAAGTGAGTGCGCGAGTCGGTTTGATTCACGGACAGGAAAAAGAAAGAAAAAGTACGTCAACAAAGGGACCCATAACGATGCGATCTGTAAAAAAAAAAAGTATCGACGAAGGACGTGCGTCATGGACATGTAACCCATCTACAATGTCTTGGAATATACGCATCTTTCTATCAAAGATCGGACGCGCAAATGTGCGCTACCTACGTCGGCCTGGAATCATCATCCACCTTCCGGTGTTGCCCACGGTCCCTCAGAGTCACGATCGAGGAGCAAGATGACCACCGCATCTGGCGCATAGGGCGCTAGTGCTAGCGAGGCATTGCAAAGTACTGTCGAGTCGACGAGGTGCATTGGTACCGAGAAACCGCCGAAAAATGCGTCCCGCAAGCATCATGTTGTGGAAGCTGCTGAGGACCAAAGGGACGCAGTCATGCGGAGAAAAGGATGGCATACAAACAGCAAAGGACAGGCAAGCGCCATATTCTGGCGGGATGGGGTTCGTTGATAACTTGAATGCTAGTGAAACGCAGCGTCAACGGATGTGCAATGCAACCCAGTGTCTGCTGGCATATATATTTCGAGGGCGAGTGCGGCCTATCGAATGTGACCCCAATGTACAATTTCGTACTAGAGCATGACGGACGAGCAAAGAACGGGTATAATACAATCACACGAATGAATAAAGTGACGAATAAGCCGTAGTATGACGCAAAACCGGATCCACGTATCTAAACAAGAATCCACAAGAGACAAGAGATACAACATCCCTACACCTCCTCCTCGCCCTCGTCCGACACCGTACGCACCGTCGCCGACCGCGGGGAAGGCTGACGGCTGCTCACGCTGTTCGTGTGCCTGCTCCGGCTTCGGTGGCGCTGCGGATTCTCCAACCGTCGTTGCTGCTCGCGCAGCTCCTCCGCCGTCAGTGGATAGCTCGGTAAACACTTGAGCTCAAACGTGCACGGCAATACGTCTCCACAGTGATCCTTCACAAATACGTCGCTCACAACGAGCCCGCCAAAGCGCGACGACGATCCGAGCCAGTCCAGGCGCTTCAAGCCCTCCCCGAGGCGTCCGCCCGGCGCATTCGAGTCCGTGGATCGATTGAACTTGTAGCTATCCCAGATCTGGCGCTTCCTCGACGGCGGGAGGGTTTCATACTCTTTCTTCGCCACGTCGCCGTACAGGTACGTAGATACCGCATCCAACACCTCTCCGCACGTAACGCCCAACTTGGGGTTCTGCGCACGGGCCTGGATCATCCAGGGAAACGTGCGACAAATGATGCGGATGGTCGTCAGGCGCGGGTGTGTCGCTGGCGCGTTCCGCCCTTTTACCCACGAGCGCTGGGACTCGGTCGTCCGGTAACAGTTGCTCGTGTGGAAGAGCATGTTCCAGCGGAGATAGTCGTCTTGGGTGTCTGCCGGCGGCGCGAGAAGTGGGTTAAGCCTAATAGCTGCGCAAACGACTTTGGCCAAAAAGGGCTCCAGGACGGGCCCATCTACATCATACAGAGGGCGCGTCAGTCGCAACCGATGGTTTGATCCGGGGGTTGAGACGTACAGTGCGGTCCTTCGGCAAAGGGATCCATGCGATCGGCGTTGCTCGTCCATCGAAAATGTGCTTGAGCGCTGTCTTCAGCAGGCCCAGGAACTCTGATGGGTGGGGGCTGTTGCGTCGGGTGCTGCCATGGCGTATACATGCCGGCATAAGCTGGGTGTGGGGACATTCCCGGAGGCATCGGCCACGCCGCCGCTGCGGGTGTGTAAGGACCCATCGGAGGCCCCATCGTAGGCCCCATCGGAGGCCACATAGTGCCGGGTAGTGGTTGGTTGAAAGCGTTGTACCCCGTTGGCGGGGGTTGAGTCGGCCAGGGATGTGGCGGCATCGCGTTCGGAGGCTGGATTGCTTGAGGCGGTACCCAAGGCGTTCCTTGCAAGGACGTCGGATAGCCGGTAAAGTCGGCAGAAACGTGAATAGTAGGTGGTGCTTGTGGCCCCCCATAAGGTGTCTGTGGCATGCCGGGAGATATGGGGAGGGCGGATGGGGCAGGGTAATACGAGCCAGGGGGGTCAGGGCGTGGTTGAGCGGCCGGTGTGTTGTGCACGCTAGGCATGGGAGGGATGAACGGAGTGGTGTTATATGGCGTAGATGGGTAGTACGGATAATGTGCAGGTGTCCGTGGCTGTTGAGTCCAGGCTGGGGGATCCCGGTTATCAGGAGTGGGGATGGGGGGTGGCTGGACGACGCTGTCGGGAGATGGCAAGGGGGGAATGAAGGGGGTGTTGGCCCCCGAAGGATTGTCGTACAACATGCTTGGAAAACAAGAATATATTTGTCCTTCAGATCAATACACAGCAAAGCCTAGGTGGCGTTAAATGAGTTGTCAGGCGATACATAAGCACAAAAAAGACATACAGCAGCACAGAGAGCGTGCGTCAAAGTTGATTACAGAATAGAATGTGACTCGTGCGAGTAATTTGATGACCAGATCGCAAAAAAGTTCTGGGAAAGAGTTCGGATCATGTGTCAACGATAAAGGACGACAACCAGAAGAGCGCACTCTTGATCTCAGGTCTTTTCGTGTACAAGTCCGCTTCACAGCAAGCAGAAAAAGAAAAAGAAAAGGGCCGCTACTGCCTGCGTAGGGCTATCAAGTGGCGATGATAGAGACGTAAACCGTTGAGTTGGATACGTAGATGGTAGCGGGGGTCAAGCCACAGCGGGTGTGGTGGTGGATGGGAACAGGATATATCGCGGAGGTGAGTCACGGGTGGATCGAACGAAGGCCGGGAAATCGGTGGCTATGCTGTCTTTCTAACTTGGGAAGTGCAGGCTGAGTGTCACGTTATCGGTTGAACGACAGACGAGGGGTTTTGAACACGTATATTTCGGAAAAGGATAGTACTATGCAGCGAATGGTATAGAGTAAAACAGTGATTAGAGGAGAGACGATACGGAAATCTTTTTACGTCCATGTTTGTACCGGGCTACTTTGACACTGAGAAAAGATTTACTTATATATTTTATTTATTCTGGGATAGGGGCAGGAATAATGACCAATGAGAGAGACCTTGCTCGCAAGGTAACTTGAGGCTGAATTCCCCGACCGCTACCCCAACTTCAATCCCACCCGGCAGATGGTCACTGGTACGCTCGTCCTGAGACGTATTGCTCACTGTACCCGGTTGTGGAAACACTGTGTATCGTGGCCAACAGGTCGCTATGTACGTGCTGGTCGCACGACAACATAATTCGACTCGTCCTCGTCGTGCAATTTATACATACCTTGACGAACAAGATTCATTGTGCAGTCAATGTCATCACGGTCATTGGGAGACAATCTGTGTGTGTTTCTTTGTGGTCGCGAGTGACGATACCACTGGTGTTTAATGCATGCGGTGACGAGATTATACGTGTTTTGCTTTGCCCGTTCCCCACGACACCAAGGCCAATCTCATCAAATTTCGAGAGCCGTGCACGGGCACCGTACTCTCCACCCTGTAAGGTTGTTCCTGCCACCGCAAATACTTACCCGTTCCCAGCCACCAACACAAAACATTATTCAGGCCCTCGCGTGGGCCCCCACAACAACCTTCCAACCTATCCTGCTATCCTGGCCATCGTTGTTGCCTCTTACTCCTGCGGACTGTAAGTGTACGGACAAGAGCATAGCTCTACCTGCACTCTCTTTGTGGAGGCCACGTCAACTCAGCATCATGATCCTGGGTGGGGTACATATGGTCGACAATTTGATATACTCCCTTGAATAGCGACATGGCAGAAAAGCCCCAACCTCGGTGTACAAAATCAAGTAACGGAGCCTGCTTTGTACCAATGCTCTCGTTAAGTATCTTCTTTCTTTGCCTTGTTTTCAGTTTCATGGCATTTGGTCAACCAAGGCTCGAACTGCAAATGCCAGTCTCACGGCAATCTCGCGCCTCGTACGATGTATGACCCGATCTGACTCGATATTTCAATGTCCCTCGCTCGTGATGCATCCCCGTAATATTACGGACGGGGCTGGTACCCAACAAGCGGATCATGTAGGAACGCAAAGATTCGGAGGCAAGTTCATCATGTCACAGTACTTAACTTGAAGGCTAATGCAAACGTTGTAGGCGGAAAGAGTCGAGGCTCTAGATAAGGAGAATCTCGAGCAAGACTGTAAATACTGCGGCTCTTTATGCCACGACCCATGACAGAGCGCCAGAAGGCGGGGAGTGGCATAGAGGAAGCACGGATCAAGGTTGGTCTGCATAGATCTTTGTAGGATAACCGACTGCAAGCTCCGTCCTCGAAGGCGCTGCGCACATGTCATAAGATTATCATCTGCAAGGCAACCAGAGACATGGTCTGCCTTGCTTGTGAATAGATGCCGAAAATGGATTTCCATATAGAAGCCTGCGGAACTATTGTCCTTGCACCGCTTCGATTTGTTTCTGCGTGACAAGTCGACAATGATCGGAGCACGATCACGATCAAAATGAAACGGAAAAGCGGAATTCGGCTCTGATTCACACCGGAGTGAGTCACAGTCTGATTTGTGATTCTGAGCTACATTTGAATCGTTGGGTGCCGGTACTGGCTTATCTTCAGATCATCGCAGACACAGTAGGTGCGTTCAAATCCGCCATATAAGGAAGGCTATGAAATGCCGCGAGGGGCCGCACCGCATCGAGGGTGTAAGGGGAAGTGGCACACAGCAATCACGGTCTGTTCAACTTGTCAAGCAGTGACTGCTGGGGCAACACCACTGCAGCTCCACCGCTCTGCTGCGCCACTGCTCGTGGGTGCTCGATCAGATTCTGGTTTATGATTCCGGAAGATTTCCAGGTCCACCTTTTCAGACCTACCTTGAAGCCGCAGTCCTACCATCGCACAGTGCTGTGAACAGCTCCGCAGAACATGAAATCTTAGAGATGAATCTAATGGATTTGGGCAGGAAAGGATATACGAATCAAAACATTGATATATTGATGGAATGATCAGATCATGAGGCCAGATTCATGACGAAGATATTGGGTGCTTTGAACCCCAGACGGGCGCTGGTATAGTGGTCCTTTTTCGTCAGCCCTTCGAAATAGATCTTGTCTCTCAGCCAGTCTGTAGAGACGGCGGATGAGCGGATGGATGGCACAAGCACCGCATACGACACTCACCCACGCGTCTATAGCGGTTCTGCTGTGGCGTGTTGTAAAACATCGCCCCGGGCCACCCTCCGGTCGTTTGATTGTTCTGAGCCACCCGCTTGACCTGTTCCTGCAATCGTGGGGGAAGCGACGCAAACTCGCCCTCGGTGATATAATTCTCGGTATACCTAGCCCGTGAGGTCAGTCGATCGGGAAATCGGCGCAGGTGAAAATGTACTCTTTCCAAATTGTGCCGCAGACGTCACCGGTAGTGACGCCGCGATCGTTGTGTACGATCGTGCACCAGGGGCTGAGTTCGGTGATGATGATAAGGTCTGTCACACGCGGCAGGGTGGCAGGCTCGTCTTTGGCGGTGAAGGGGATATCGCGGTCTCGCGCTTCGCTGTTGAATCCGCCCGTCGAGCCTGGCGAAACGGATCAGGTCGCGCGATGGGTGGATCGGATCCATCGTACCGGTCACGAGATTGAATATGAGGTGGAACGAGGCATCGGTGCCTTGGAGGATGGGGTGTAGTTGGAGTTCGGTGTTGAGTAGGTAGAGATCGGTCTGGGACAACACTGGACCATCTGATCCGGCAAGCCGTCAAGACGGAATTTTTGGGGTGACACATAGCTACTCACAGCTCGCACCAGCGGCCCATTTGCTCACGGAAGAGTCACCCATGTGTGTGTGGCACGTTCAATCAGTGTACTCTGGAAGCACAATGCAGAACAGGAATGACCTGTGAACGGTGTCAGGGAAGCTGTCGAAGCGAGTAGCGAACAGGACAATGGACACAGGCGACTTTATAGTAATCAGTATTGATCGGGGGTGGCAGTGCTCACTGATTAGATTAGATCCGAGTCATTGCACAGCTCTGAATCATCATCCTTTAACCGCACGGTCAACAGCACACGCAGCCTTCACAGCCAGATAAGCAGAAACATGGCTCCAAAAGGCGGGAACGCAAAGAAAGAGAGTGGCCGTGCCAAGAAGGCGGAGAACGAGGCCAAGAAACAAGGAGCGGCGGCTACTGAGAAGGTACTGAGTCGCCGTGGCTGCGTTCGTCTAGACCCGATTGAACTTGTGTTACTGCAGGAACGCAAGGAAGTGGACAAATGGTCTGAAGGTGCCAAGTCGAACAAGGCAAAGGAAGACAAGGAGGCGAAGCGGCGCGAAGAGCTGGCGCGCAAGGCTGAGAATGCGCGTCTGCTCGCTGAAGAGGAGGCGTCAGCGCCACCCAAGGATAAGATCGCACCCAAGGCCGGCGCGAAGAAGGTTACAAAGGCTGCTACGCCGGCAGGACCTGGTGCGATCGCGGCTGGCGGTGGACTTGGGAAGGAACCGGAGAAGTCCGAGCGTGATGCTCCTCGAGAGGAGGTGGAAAGCTATGCTGCCACTGGAATTGACAATGCGCTCGATCTTCTCGAAGTCGTCACCGCCAAGATGGATAAGGCGAGTGTTGGCCAGCAGGCAGCTGGCATCGAAAGACACCCAGAGGTTTGTTATCGTTATCATACATGTGCCAGATATGTTCACCCATTTCCTGTCCTGCAGCGGAGGTTCAAGGTTCGATCACTTCTAAATTTTACATCATTCGAAATTCTCAAACAAAGTGTAGGCAGCCTTCGAGGCATACAAAGAAAAAGAACTTCCGAACCTTAAAGTTGAAGTGGGTACATATCTGAGGCTCCTGGGAATCGCATTGATCACCACCCCCTAGCATCCTGGCCTGCGGCTCCAACAGTATCAGGTCAGGACGTTTCCACCCCTTTTATGTCAGATCTGACGTTTGTATAGGATATCCTGTACAAGCAATTCCAGAAATCTCCAGACAATCCGTAAGCTCTATCAAGTGCATATTGCATAGCCCGATGAGTCAATCATTTTACTATACAGATTCAATCAGGTAAATGTTGCATATGACGCCTCCAAGGATGAGCGGACGGTGGCCCTCAAAGAGAAACAGGATACGGTACAGAAGAGAATGAAGGTTGACTGAATTACGTGCATGTTTGATACCATCCATTAGGAAGCGGCATTGAGTAATTGCCCTGTTGAACGTAATCACACCGTTTTTTCTTGTAGATCAGAATGACCTTCTCAAATTGCGGTCTAGAAAGCTCGGCTGGATGCAGAGATAAATCATCCGCATGACAGTAGAATGAAACATAGCAACGCAGTGAGACACATGTTCATGTTATTTTTTGAAAAAGCATTCTAGAAGGAGAACTGCACGCGGACACCGCAGCGTGGTTTCGAATGAGCACTGCAGGGTCCACCGCATGCACACAGCCGTTGTTAGTGTCGATTATGTCAGCAATCAAAGGTAGTATAAGAACGATCTTCACAACCCAACACCCACTCCGCAGCGAAACCAGTTATACGAGCTTACTTCGATGCCTTCGATATCCATTGTTTCACTCGATTCATCCACACGGACACCGTCTGCGGCGGAACCAACAAACACCCTTTTGATCACCCAAGTACCCCGAGACTTTTTCCAGCCAGTAATCTTGGATGCACTCCGCGACTTTTTCACGCTTTACGGCGAGATCAATCAATGGGCGCCGCTATCGTGCTTTTCACGCATTATCGTGGTGTATTATGACGTAGACGCCGCCGAGCAAGCGAAACGAAACTGCGACCCATTGACTATCCAGCCAAGCCATGGGTAAGCGGAGCGCTACTGTCTTGTTTCTGGACCCCCATTGATCGGTATCGTAGCGCCCCAACTACTCTTCGTGTCTTCCGCGCCGACCGAAGTCCACTATTGACGCGCTCACCACCGTCGAATGACAACTTTTTGAGACCGCCACCCATCGAGAAAAACTTTTTAGTTTCTCCTCCAGGATCACCGCCAGTGGGGTGGGAACAAATTCGGGAGGAACCACCGAATAGAGCGACGTTGGCAGAGGACTTGATTTTTGCGTTGAAGAAGCTTCAATTACGAGAGCGGCACGGGAAGAGAGAGGTGCTGCTGAAACCCGAGGACGGCGTTGGAGTCGGAGTGTACGTGGAAGATGCGGATGAAACCGATAGCGAGGAAGACGAGGAGCAGGATTGGGAGTACGGCACTTTATCCCCAGCACGCTTGAGATGGAAGCCTGCGCCTACGTCAATGCCCCCGATGCCGATCACATTTCGGTGATGCTTGGTGAGTTGACTTTCCTGTCTCGCTCAAGGATGATACCTATCAGACCTGTTCCGAGCATTTGGCTGTGGAAAACGTGTATTGCCTTTTTATTTCTGATTTCGATCCTTCCGAGTTTGCGCGAGTTGTGCTCATCATTGCATTTTACAGGCGATAAAATCACACTATCTCGGTTCTGTGTAGACTTGGCCTGTGGCCACGGACAATTGTTACGGCTGTATTGATATATGTAGGCACGGTAGTATCTTTCATCCTGATGTACAAATTGGACTCTTTCTACTATGTATGGCCATTTCAGAATGGAATTCGCTGGCGGTAATGGTATATATGGATTCTACCATTCTAGCTAATGTTAGCTAATAAAGTGCAGTCATTTCCTCTGCCACAGCTCCAGAACGCGCCCAAATCTGGAACCTGATAAACACCCTCTGGCCGTCGAACGAGCCAACCCCCACGTCAATAGGCCACATACTTGGATGCGGGAACATCTCCTTTCAAAATACAAACACAAACGACCGTACGACCGCCAACAAATCCGGATCCGCTCGCCTTAAAAGAATACTAACCTCAGAGGCAGCACACCTAATATGGACACTCCGATGCGAGCGGACAATAGGCGAAATCAGACACCCCCCACAAACCACCGCTAAGAGGTGGAGAGAAAAAATAAACGCCAGATTCCAAATTGACCGCTACCTAGCAAGAACAAAACGCGACCCGTCACACACAAATAAAGTATACCACACCTGGAATCCTATAATAAGCACCCACTCCCCGCCGGACTGGGCGACAAACTATGAGGTTTTAGTGGGTATCAACCTGTCGATACCGGGGCCCTCGGGTAGTGTACGGAGTCCCACACCCCCCAGACACCTGGGGTATGCGTAAGTGCATTTTTCCCGGCCCAGCTACATGTAGCTGCCTTGGCGTTAATTAAGTAGAACTAGACTGTTCACTACATATGTAGTGGACCATTTTGTCGGTTGCTACCTAATAATCTTTATGTGCGCCGTGCCAAAAAAAAAAAAAAGTGCAGTCATTTCTTAATGTCGGGACTTGGGACGAAATTTTGGTGTTCGAACATGTCACGTGATCTCACTCTGGCCAAAAAACTTGTTCTAAGTCACTACTACTTGTGCCCCGGACTTGAACGACTCACCCACAGCCCAACGTATGCAGTGACCCTCAAAACGACTGATTATGGCCTGGGCGACCCACTCACATCACTGCGAACAAACAATTGCGCTCGTATATAGGTGAGTATCTTTTTTACATGCACTATCACCTCACCCAAAATTATTAGAAACCATGGTGATCATGATCGCAATGTAACAGACATGCAACCGCGTTCACAAATAAGTGAGTAATATACTAATCTTTTATACTGGTCTACTAATTTCACCCATGCTCCATCAGAGCACCATCCGACCACATAGTCCCCTTGTTCGTGCATGTGGCACCACCCGGCCACCCATTCACATGACCTCATCTTTATGCACACCCATCCGTCACATGTGCATCATTATCGTGCGTAGGCGCTCCTGACTCGACTCAATACCCCATCTGTTTCATGCCCGCTTCGAACGTGTTAGATGCACTCACAACGTTCAGTAAGCAACCTACTGTATGTCTGTATCGCGGTGGTCATGTTATATATCCTGGTCGCTAACGATTGATTTGGCTAACTTGTGCCATGAAGGATGATGCCCTCTCTATCGCATATGTATCCCACCCACGCATGTTTACACGCATGTCTAACGCCCCTAAACCAGCATGATATCGGATTTTTTCTACCCCAATGTGGGTGGGGTCGAAAACCACATATACATGCTCAGCGTCAACCTCCTTCATTGTGGGCACAAGGTCATCGTCATCACGCACAGTCACCCCCCAGATCGTGTCGGCATCCGCTGGCTCCTCCCTGCGCTCAAGGTGTACTATCTTCCATTCGCAACCATCATCTCTTCCACCACCCTGCCCAACTATTTCACGTTCTTGCCCTACTTGCGGACGATCCTCATGTGAGAGCATATCCAGCTTGTGCATGCCTACGCGAGTCTTTCCCCGCTTGCCCAAGAGGACCTCCTGCATGCCCACCTCTTTTGGTGTCCGGATGGTGTTCACCAATCACAGTCTGTTCGGGTACAAAGATGCAGCGAGCATCTTCACCAACAAGCTCCTTACAGCTGCGCTCAAAAACATCGGCGCCGTGATCTGCATCTCGCACACCGGGTACGTTCCCTCCCCGATCTACGCGTCTGATGCTCGCCAACCCTCTACAGACACGAAAACACAGTTCTCCATGGTCAGCTGTTTGAGCCCTCGGACGACGATCCATCCGTGTCGGTTGTGCATACGAGCGTATACATGATCCCCAACGCACTCGTCGCAGCGCAGTTCACGCCCGGTCCACCCCCACCGTGCGACACCAGTGCGTTCACCCCCTTGGCATCGAGGTTCCACTGCTCACACACACACGCACTCCACAGTCAACATCGTTGTCCTCTCCTGCCTCACATACCACAAAAGCACTGATCTCCTCGTCACCACCACTCCCCGCATTTGCGCCGCCTTTCCAAACATCAACTTTATCGTCAGTGTGTCCCTCCCCCCTGGTCGTCCACATGTCGCACGGTTTGAAAAAAAACTTCCCCCCATCAGGTGGCGACGGCCCAAAACTCAACGACCTCCAAGCGTGCAAACGCCACCGTCTCCAAGACCGCATCCAACTCCTCGGCCTGGTGCCCCACCGCGACGTGCGCGACGTACGTATCGCCTCCTTCCCTACCCCACCCCCCTTCCTTTTTTTTTGTCGCTTCCCCCTCCCCTCCCATCACTCACTGCACACAACAGGTCCTCATCCATGGTGCCATCTTCCTCAACATGTCCCTCACCGAATCCTTTGGGATCGTGATCCTCAAAGCTGCCTGCACACGCCTCTACGTCGTCTCGACCCGTGTCGGCGGCGTCCCCACCGAGATCCTCTCACACAACATGATCTCGTTTGCAAATCCGGACGAGGACGATGTGTGTCAACACTGGAGACAGCTACACAACCATTGCTGTCGAGTAACAAAGATCGTCTGAGACACGATCGCAAATTGGCAGGTACATACCTCGATGTCAAAAATACCGTATGAGGATTTTTTTTTCCTAGTTTATTGTCCTATAAGGCGGTCGCCTTTTGCTGGACATCTACGTATGTACTGTGCTATGTGTTGGGTGTCATGGTGTATGAACGGATCGTATCAAATGGGATAGGCCCGTAGGCATGAGGAAATTGACGAGCACTTATAGATATGTTGAATCTTGAGAATGAGACGATCGCATCATGCTCATGCCATGATTCATGAGTCAAGGCGCAGCCTCAGATAAATGAGGGAGTGATTAAATTTATGATCGCATTTTTCCAATGTTGTGCATATAACCTAGAAAGTGTAAATCCGTGCCGCTTTACACTTTCTAGGTTATACGCACGAGTCATGCCGCCGGACTAAAAGCCCACCAATGCCATCCGCTCAGTGCGCTCGCCAGCCCCATCGTCATCATCTCACCATGATCCTCCCCGTTCATGGTTGGTCTCCCATCGGCGACGAGGACGAAGATGTCGTTGTCTCCTATGACACCCGCTTCATATCTTATTCACCATTTGCTTCCCCGACAAAGTCGACATTTTTCGGCCCTGGCTATGCTAGTTCCAAATTGTATTCTCCTCTCCCACAGCCTGCCTCTATCGCCTCATCCACACAGGCCTCACGTCCCTCCATCCCAACCTCCTCCGATCGTCGGGCACAGCGCAATCGGCATCGTGATCCGAGCTGGATTCCCCGCCCACGCAACGCCTTTATCATCTTTCGATGTGAGTTCTCCAAAGAACACTCCCAGACCCCTCCGGAGTGCGACGACGACGACGACGACTCAAACCCGACCGTGAAGTCGCTCTCCAAGCGTGCTGCCGAGGCGTGGAAGGAGCTACCACAATCTGAGAAGGAGCGGTACAAGGATCTGGCGGACAAGGAGAAGGAGGCGCATGCGCGGCTCTACCCCCATTATCGTTTTCGTCCCATGAAGCGACAGCCGTCGGGGGCGAGGAAGCCTTCTCGAGAGCGCTCCCCGATTCCACGGGCGACAATGGAGCGCCGTGCGTCTGCACCGTCGTTACTACATCGCCCGTCTGTGTTGTCGCCCGCCCCTGATAAGCCACGTTCACCCGCGTCGGAGGGGCAGGCCGACATGGCATACCAAGCAGAGGTACGTCGGGTTATTCCACCGCGGCGTCGTCGTCGTACTCATGTGATGACCCAGCATCAACACCAAAGGTGGCTGTATAGGCATGGACAGCGCTTACAGTAATGTACAGTCTTACACTTAGGTTCCCTTTGTACAGTTACGACACATTCATGTACAACTCGTCTAATATAGACAGATCTGTACATCATCGCAATCTGTGCAGTCAACGGTGTCTGTACAGCGCTTGTGTGCGTGCATTGCACTGTATGAACCCACATGTCTATACAAGTGCTGTAGACCCATTACATCACTCTTTTTTTTTCTCTCACATATAGCAGTGAAGTTAATATAAAGGTATATTCATGGTGTCTACTATAGTCTGCATAACGCTACAATGAGACCGCGAACGGGGAACGAGCAGGTGAGTGGTGCACAAACAGAGCAAGTGAGCACTCACTGACACACCTGCCAACTCGTTCTCCTTAGTCTTGTTACGAGTGCGATGTTTGATGTATGATACCCATGGTGACAACCTGTGAGACGACTCTTCAACAAAGTGATTTCCATGTGTTCGTCAATGCTGTGGGTGCCGCTTGCTGTGAGATGCGAACGGATTCGAATAGGTGGAGGAGGTGGAGGTAGCAGGTAGGAGTGAGGTGCAAGCACGATCACGCGCTCATTCGTTGCATGATCGACACGGGGTTGTTCGCCCCCGGAGCGACGGCCGTCACGGACTTTGCCTGCGAGACAGGTGCGTATCTGGATGACCCCCTCTTTTCCCCTCCCCCTGCCAGAGCAATTTCAGCGCCACGTCGTCCGTCTCCGCGCCATCCGATGGCGATTCCAAGCTCTGCAGCCACCCCTCGAGCACGTCCTGCTGACCCTGCCCGCATATGTCCGTGAACCCGTCAGAGGACAACACGAGGTACTTGCGCAGACGGGTTTCGGGCCCGTCGAGCCGGTAATGCGTCACCTCGGGCGTGGACGATATGTACGGCGGTGTGAAATTCCGTACGAGGAACTCTTCCTATGGGGGCGTTGCGTGATCGCCAGGGAAGAGGTTGTACAGAATGCGCCGCGTGAACGCGGGGGGTTGCTTGAACGGCGTGTCGCCGATGCCTAATAACGCGAAGAGAGCGCACGTAAGGCGACCAGAGTTTGAACTTTAGACGGCCCTGAGAGACGGCCACTCATATCGAAAAGGCGCGATCGCACCAAGAACGCGGCCATCGACAA
>JBBPMP010000554.1:0-17578 GCA_038090395.1 Boletales sp. KT-2023a
CCCCAGGGGGCAGATTTATTTGGTTGGAACACAAGCAAAAAAACCCAAAAGAAAAAAAAAAAAAAAAAAAAAAAAAAAAAAAAAAAAAAAAAAAAAAAAAAAAAAAAAAAAAAAAAAAAAAAAAAAAAAAGAGCCTAGACTCATATGAAGCCGAGAGACCCGGGAATTGTTTTTTGAAAAAATGGAATCACAATCTGGATGATTGCACTCCACCCCATCAGCAAGTCACCGACATCATCAGCAGGGACTGAAGAGGCCAAGCGCCACGCTGAAATGACTTCTATCTTGCTGGGTAACACGGGATGGGTGTGGATGTCGCTGCACAAACCATAGTAGACAGTTCGTTCTACCTACGACTTTTTGGATGACCGCCGATGTCAAGCTCTTTGCCTGCCACTCTGGCAGGATTCAGAACGGGCCTGGTTGTCTGGTTTCGCACGCGCCGTGAGGAGATGGAAAGCGTACACGAGATAGAGGCAGGTATTCCGAAGCGTTTGGTTCCCCCCCAGTTTGATGAGATACCGCGAAGTGACCAATTCTTTGAACGTCGCTACTGCTGATGGGGCGGTAAGGAGCGGAGGTAGAGTTGGAGGCGGAGGCGATCGATGAGGGAGGGCGTGGGCAAGAAAGAGCTTAGAGTGGTAGGACGTACGAGCAGCGAGGTGGTGACGCAATGACAGTCTGACGTGCCGCGGCCCGCTCGTCCGAAGAAAGGGGCTCGCAACCGTGGCACGACGACTCCACCGCGGCCCAGCCCATCGCGCCAGCAGCGGCCGATTCTCGCTTCTCCAGGAGATGGGCACACCTCTTTTTTTTTTTAACACGCGCGCGACACCGCGTTCGGAGCGTCGGGCGAGCTTGGTGACTCAGAGGCCCGGCCCGGCCATGTGAGGATTGGTCGAACGGCGCGTTTTGATGCGCATACTATCCCTAATTAACACACACACACACGTTCCTTCGTCCCACCATCGACGTCCGCACATCCCTCCGAGTTCCCCTTACGCAACATGCGATGCTAGATGTCGTTCAAGTTGGGCGTGGTGGTGGGAGGGGGCACTCGTGAACCCACGATGGATGCGCTCAGTTCAGCCGTTGGGCCGTCTTTGCGTTGGCGTGCGGCGCGACCGTGGTGATCGCAATGACAAAGGTACGGTGATGCACAAGGTATGGCCCGGATGTCGGCGCGGCGCGGGCCGAGTCGTCCGCGATATGCAGCATATGCTTCCAGTCCCTCAGCAACCTCAGCGAAGAATGGTCTTGATGCATAACGATCTGTCACGTGGACGGTGCGGTAACTTCATTTCGACGGTGGTGACGACCCCCCAATGCGGTGGTGACCAGGGTAGGGCCGGTACTAGGCTTTGGAAGCGAGCACCCGTTTTTTCAGGCAGGTTTGGGTGGTGTTTTTCTTGGACACTCGCCTCGACAAAATCATGTATCGGTCGTACGTATCCCGAATCGATGCCTCAAACATTGTGATTCATCTTATTGTCGTCCCGCCGGCGCCGGACATATATACACATAGCAACGGGCGCCCATAATGTGTCAATCGCACCGGGCTGCGATCGCCATCCTACAATCATGGCGCACGTCTCTGTGCGACGTGCGCCCACGTCCCTTGGGTCGATCCCGATGATCGTCGTCATGCGTGGCACATCCACACTTACTACATATGGTACACGCCTTCCCCACCCCTCTCGACGGCCTCACGCACCGTCCCGCTCCCCCACCTCCACCCCCACCTCCGTCTCCGTCCCCACCCCCGCCTCCCCCTCGCCCGCAAACATCATCGTGCTCGCGTTCGACCACGACGCCGACCCCAACCCGAACGCCGTATCGACCTCCTTGGCGTCGCGCCGCGCCGCGCCTCCCTTCCCGTCCCGCGCGTACAGCTTCCGCAGGTTGAGCACGAATCGCGGGACGAGCGTGCACGGCGGGATGAGCTGCATCGTGCCCAGGAGCACGACCTGCCACCCCACCGTCGGAACCGTCCCGAGGGAGATGAGCATGTTGAGGAGTGCGTAGGTGAGGATGCTGGGTGACGGGTGTACAGAGGTCCCCAACCCCCGTCAGCGTTTCCGGTCGACGCGAGAAACGAAAAACGGACGTACGCGAGAAAGTAGACAGTGCCTTCACCGACGAGCAGGTACATGTAGTGGTTGAGCGCGAACCGCTTGGTAGCGTTGTACATCTGGACGGACTGCCTCACGAACTGGATGAGGGTGAGCAAACACATGCACGCGCCGAGCGTCATCTGGGAACTGTCGACGATGTCCGTCCAAAAGCCAGGGCCGATGTACGTCACCGAGCACGCCCCAAAGTCTAGGATGTAGAAGAGATCGACTGCGGATCGGTCGTGAGACGGATCGGTTCAGGCGTCGAGCGACGAACCCGTACCTGTGATCTTGCCCTGAGGGCTGAACTTGATGGAGAAGATGAGATAGGCCGTGGCTTCGATGGCGAACAAGAAGAGAAGTCCGTAGAGCACGCTTCTTGACCGACCCCACATGGCCCAAACGCGGAGAATCATCACCACTGCGTTTATCGTTATGATTCACCCTTGCAGCGCATACGACGTTGGGACGCACATTCGGCAGAAGTAAAAAATATGAGACCGGCCCATATGGAAAACCCAAAGAGGATATTGCCTCGGGGCGGACTGTCAGTCGGGCCAACGTTGCATAAAACGTACTCACATCTATCCAAGTAAACGCGATCGGTTGAGGCCGTCATTGATCAGTTAGAAAAGAAAGGATAAACACACGTCTGCGGTTCAGAAATGCTCAGGGATCTTTATGAACCACAAACGAATAGGAAATTACCTTTATAGGCCCGGGTAAGAAGGTACTGCCCACTTGAAAGACTGCGTTAGCAACGAATTCGAACGCCCAGCGACACAACCCACGAGTTGCGGTAATTCTGTGAACCGGTCATGAATAAGCGATACGTGTTCTCGACCAGCAGGAACGTACGCTAGGAAGATTAACCCAAAATAACGTGCCTATGAGGCGAACGCTATTAGCCCAGTAGAGGATCATAAAGCGAGGGCACGCACGAGCACGAATAGCGTGGAGACGCGGGTCCAGGGCTTGCTCTGAAGGGGCATCAGAATTTGCAACGAGCCCGAGAGATACTATAATCAGCTGACCCAAATGTATTCGATCTAGAACGAATGGTGAGGGAGAGGGATCGACAAACGGGATGCCCATACCTCGTCCGAGAACGTGAGGACTAAAAAAAATTGGCGTTCAGCGTTACAACACGATCAGACACGGGCGGATCACGGCGTACAGTAATCATAGCCGACGGCGGTCAACATGACCACTAAGACGAAGGATGGCGTGAATGGACGAGCACGCTGGTAGCGCGGTGGACGTACCACTCGTGTAGTTGTTCAACACAAGGTCCCTGACGGCGGCCTGGATGATAGCGGCCTCAGAGGATGCCATGAGGAGAGAGGGCAAAAAGGAGACGGTATTTCACGGACTCGATTACGCAGGGGCACAAGCCAAGGCTGATGCCAAGCGCAGGGACGGTGGTATTAGTGCCACGTTATCGAACGACGTTTCACTATGAAAACGTTATCATATCACCATCTGAGGCAGGCGTTGGAAGGGAAGCGGGCAGAAGGTGGAGGACCGCCGGAGGTTTCCGCAGCACAGGGTCGGAGTGATGCACCGAAGCGTAAGACAATGAATGTGCATGTGACAGGCCAATCCATGAGAGAAAGATGAGACGAGTCTGCGGAATCTGTGCGTGCATTCGAATCCAGTCTTGAAATGAAACGGGAAAGCAGTCTTGCCAGGCCGGCAGCAATACTTGCATCATGTAACCTTGCGACGGTCTTCTGAGTTCTTGCCGAGGCATTGCAGAGGTCAAGGGTTCTCGTAAAGTGAAAATGGCATACGTACCCCAGCGGGGCTAGAGCTCACAGGGCGACCTGTCAAATGTCAGGCGGGACTCGCATTGCAGCCTCAGACTCAGTGGTACCTGCCAAGTGCCGTGAGCCACCGGAATACCCGAATACGCACGAGTCGCGGTGCTTATCTTATCGCAGATCGTTCTTGTTTTTACACTCATGGCTTCCGAGGGCAAGCTCGACGATGCGATGGTCCCTCTCATCGGCGTCATCGGCGGAAGTGGTCTATACCACCTCGACAACCTCACCACCGTGTACGTTCCAGCACGCCACCCGTCTCTGTCCTGACCGACATCCCCTGCAGCAAAACCGTCCATCCAGAGACGGTACGCCTCTCCCCATCCTATTCCCCCACCCACTGACCCCCACCCAGCCCTGGGGCTTCCCCTCCTCCCCGATCACCATCTGCACCCTCCCCTCGGGCGCCCCGATCGCCTTCATCGCGCGCCACGGCCCACATCACACCCTCCCCCCCTCCGCCGTGCCCTCCCGCGCCAACATGGCCGCGCTCAAACACATCGGCGTCCGTGCCATCCTCGCCTTCTCCGCCGTCGGCTCCCTCCGCGAGGCTATCTGCCCGGGCCACTTCTGCCTCCCCACCCAGATCATCGACCGCACCAAGGGCGTCCGCCCCGCGACGTACTTTGACGGCTCCGTCGTCGCGCACGCCGCGTTCGGCGAGCCGTTCAGCATCGGACTGGTGCGCTGGCTCGAGCGCGCCGTCGCGCGCGTCCTCGACGGTGAGACGGTCGCTCTCCACACGGACACGTGCGTGGTGTGCATGGAGGGCCCGCAGTTTTCGACCCGGGCGGAGAGCGTGATGTACCGCGCCTGGGGCGGGGACGTGATCAACATGAGCGCGTTGCCCGAGGCCAAGCTGGCGCGCGAGGCCGAGCTTGCGTGCGTCCTCACGCCTGTCGTTTGTCTGATTGAGAGGTGACACGGTTCAGATAGGTATGCGCTGATCGCGACGGCGACCGACTACGACGCGTGGCGCCCGCACTCGGCCGTCGTCACCGCGGCCGAGGTGCTGCAGACGTTGAAGACGAACGCGAACCTTTCCCGGATCGTCGCGGCTGCGATTCTCCAGGACTTGCACGACGCTGTGCAGCTGGGGGACCTGCTCCGCGAGGAACAGGGGAGCATGGCGTTCTCGATCATGCCCAGGAGCTCGCTGCAAAAGGAGGAGGACGTGCGAAAGTTGGCGTATATTCTCCCCGAGTATTTCAAGCCTGGGGCGGATGCGAATTAAATGTGTCGGAAGAGGCTGGGTACGACGGATGCTACCTCAAGTTGGATATATACCTTGCCTATGCTGTATACAACATTGCAATAGAAACCGATCGCAAGGAGGTGTATGCCAGCATGACGACGTGTGCCTGATCATCGCGAGCGCTCGGTGCTACGCCCGATGCATGGACGTTTTATGTGATCTTTCCCTGCTGTGCACCGGGTGCGTGCCATGACATGCGGTCCTGGCTCATCCCACCGCGTGTGTTCGTTCGCTATCGAACGCACGCGACATGGCGTACCTTTCGATGGCAGGACGGCGAAGACAGGCAAAGCTTACCTTGGGTGTAATGTAAATTCAGCTCCGGTACCAAGCACCTAGAGGGTTGGTGGCGCATCAGGGACGCCAGGGTAGACATGGAAACCTAGTCAACCCTAAACATGGTGAAGCAACGCGGATCGAGTGCGGCAGTCCGTGTATTCGCACAAGTGCGCGTACAAGATGGAAAGAAACGATTGGCCGTGGCAAACAAGAGAAAAGAGATTGGAAATGAGACACGAAGAGGAGAGCGATGCGGCTAAATACAACAGTGTGGATAAAGAAAGAAAAGGGAAACACACACGGGTCGTACAAGGGATCGGATGCGCCAGCGCAGCGTTTCCACACACAAAGGCGAGCTTCAACACTCGACGTCCTCGTCCTCGCCGTCCAATCTGACCACCTCGAGATAGCTTTCGGGCACGAGGGCGTGCACGCCGGTATCGCCAAGGGCGTCCTTGACGACGACCGCCCAGCCGACGCCGCCCCCTCTGCCGACGACACGGACGAGCTGGTCCTCGTCGAGCCTCATCTCTGCGGTGCCCTCTGGCTCGAACGCAAACAGGGCGCGATAGATGCCAGGGTGGAGCGGTGGGTCTGGACGGTCGAGATCCATGTCCTCGTCGCCCTCGTCGTCGTCGTCCCCGTCCTCTGCACCAAAGTTGCGGTCGAGGTCGCCGCGGGAGGGAAAGTCGTCGGGGAGGCCCCACGGGCGGCCGACCCAGAGGCCGCGCCAGCCGTGTGGGTCGTCGGTGTCCCAGGACTTGGGGGTGTCGGTGGTGCGGTCGTCGTCGTCGTACTCGTCGTCGTCGTCGGGTTCTGAGGGGGCGAGGGAGGATGTGCCGGCGAGGCGGCGGGCGAGGATGGTGGGACGGTTAGGGCGGGGTACGTTGGGGCCGTGGCCGGAGAAGCGGGGATCGGCGTGGGGGAAGCCGAAGTCGCGGATGAGGATGGGCGAGGGTGTGTGGGGACGAGGTGGACGGATGGCCGATACGGGTCTGGAGGGCGTACGGGAGGCGCGACGTGAGACGGCCGGTGAAGGTGGCGCGGGACGAGAGGAAGTGAGGGCGACCTGAGCGCGCCAGAGGAACGCGAGCACGAATTGGGGTACTATCCAGAAAGAGGCACGTGAGCGACTCACCGCGTCGACGTCGTCGTTCATCGAATATTTTACAGTCCAAAAAGATAATCAAAAATTACCCGCCGCACGCTTCCCTCCCTCTGTTGACGCTTGTTTGTACTATTCAATCACCGCCACACGATCCGACCCTCGCTCATCGACGCACGCCGAGCCAACGATGCCGCCCGTTTCAACTCCGACGATATCGTCCCCCGCGCCCACCCCTTCGGCAGCGGCGTCGGCGACCCCACACTCTCTCGCCGGATCCGGATCTCCACCGCCGGCACCCGCTCCGTGTGTGTCTGCACCTCCACCGACGCATAAAACACGTCGTGCCGCTTCGTCGGCAGCTCGCACATCCCCGCACGCCGCCGCCGCTGCTCGCTCAGCATCCGCCGCACCTCCTCCCGCAGCCCGTCGCCCCCCCGGAACCCCCCGCTCAGCCGCCCAAGGCCGTCGAACCGCCGTCCGTCCCCGCGCTCGACCCCCGCGAGTCCGAGCCCGACCGGCGCGACGAGCCCACGGCGCGGGGTCCCCTCCGGCGTGTTGTGCGGCACCCGCAGATGCATCGTGTCGTGCGCGCTGTACGGCGGCGGCGGCTGGAACGCATGCGTGTCGACCAGGGGCGCAAACGGGACCGGCGCGACCGACAGAAACGCCCGCCGCGTGTGTGGCTTGGGCTTGTTCGCCACGGGCAGACGCGACCTCGCAAACGACAACAGCTTGCTCCCGAGCACGATCCCCGACGCGGTGGTGCGCTTGTGTGGACTGAGTGTCATGATAGATGGCGTCCGTCCCCTGCCCCCCCGGATCTTTAATATCTAAGCGGCTGACCTCCTTATCAATTCAATCTCCGATTCAATATGGCATTATATCAATCACCTCGTGCTGCGTTTTTTTTGCTCGGCTAACATGCCCGCCAAACGCTTCCTGGATCCTACTCAAGCCTTGGTTCAGCTCGCAGAGTACCCCAAGCAAGACGGTCTCGCCGTCCCAGAGCTGATCGACTCGCAGCTCCACGGTGGCCTCACCTACAATGACTTTCTGATCCTTCCCGGAAAGATTGACTTTCCCGCCTCGGATGTCATCACAGAGACCAAGGTCACTCGCAACGTCGTCCTCAAAACTCCCTTTTTGAGTAGCCCGATGGACACCGTCACTGAGACCGAAATGGCTATCAGTCTCGCCCTCTTGGGCGGTATCGGCGTCATTCATCACAACCAGTCCCCCGAGTCCCAGGCAGCCATGGTTCGCGCCGTAAAACGCCACGAAAACGGCTTCATCGCTGATCCCGTCGTCTTTTCCCCCGACCGCACCGTCGCCGACGTCTTGGACATCAAGGCTCGTCTCGGCTTTTGTGGCATCCCCATCACAGGTACGTCCCTTTCTATCGTCCAAACGCAGGATGTATACACGCCATATTCATATATAATCTTCGTTCTTCCGAGTAACGGTCCATCTGTGATCTGCGGAAACTTTATCTCTTCTCTGACGCTTCATGTCTCCTCTCGTGTGACGTGGCTTGACCTGTCTTTCAGATACGGGCTCCCTCGGTGGCAAACTTGTCGGCATCGTGACGTCGCGCGACATCCAGTTCGAGTCTCCATCCACGCCCCTCCATGAAATTATGACCACCTCCCTCGTGACCGCCCCTCAGGGTGTCACCCTCCATGAAGCAAACCGCTTGCTCCGCACTTGCAAAAAAGGCAAACTCCCCATCGTCGACGATCAGGGCCGTCTCATATCCCTCCTTGCCCGCTCCGACTTGCTCAAGAACCAAAACTATCCCCTCGCAAGCAAGAATCCTGACAGCAAGCAGCTCTACGCCGCCGCTGCCGTTGGCACCCGTCCGAGCGATAGGGACCGTCTCCAGCTTCTCGTCGACGCCGGGCTTGATATCGTCGTTCTCGACTCTTCCCAGGGCAACTCCATATACCAGATCGACATGATCCGCTGGATCAAGCAAACATATCCCACCCTCGACGTCATTGCAGGCAACGTCGTCACGCGCGAGCAGGCAGCCAACCTCATCGCCGCCGGCGCCGACGGGCTCCGCGTCGGCATGGGCAGCGGCTCGATCTGCATCACCCAAGAAGTCATGGCCGTCGGACGTCCCCAGGCGACGGCCGTGTACAATGTTGCCGAGTTTGCCAACAAGTTTGGCGTCCCCGTCATTGCCGATGGTGGGATCAGCAACGTGGGTCACATTGTCAAGGCGCTCGCCCTCGGCGCGAGTGCCGTCATGATGGGCGGATTGTTGGCAGGCACTAGCGAGGCACCCGGAGAGTACTTTTACCACGACGGCAAGCGCGTCAAGGCATACCGCGGTATGGGCAGCCTCGAGGCGATGGAGGCGAGCAAGGGCGCCAGGTCGGTCAAGCCGGGGACGATGGTACTGCAGCCGACGAGCGCGCCGCTCGAGAACGCAGCGACCACGCGTTACTTTTCCGAGTCGTCCGCGGTCAAGGTTGCACAGGGTGTTTCGGGGGACGTGCAGGACAAGGGGAGCATCAAGGCGTTTGTGCCGTATTTACACGTGGGACTGCAGCACAGTCTGCAGGACATTGGCGTACGGAGCGTTGGGGCGTTGCAGGATGGTGTACAGGCAGGCGAGGTGCGATTTGAGCTTCGGACCGCGAGTGCGCAGGTCGAGGGGGGTGTGCACGGATTGAATTCGTAAGTCGTTTTTCTACATTCTTCTTCGGCTGGGGCTGATGAGGGAAAATAAAAAGGTATACGAAGCGGTTGTATGCATAGGAGAGACATCTTGTATGACTTGTAAGACATGGGACGGTGATGTACTCTGGACGCCGTCGGAGGCAGGGACGATCTTGACGACACAACGATACGTGTTGTATCGACAAGAACATCGATCACTCGAGTGGGACGGTGAAACGGGAGAGCAAACAGATGAGGGACGCCTTTTTATACGCGTCGACCGGATCCAAGGGTAGGGGGTTATCGTGAGTTATATTTGGCGTCGCGCGCGTCTTTTATGCCTTGATTGCGATCGGGTGGCAACCTCGGTGCGAGGATCGATACGGCGGAAGGTCTTGAGAGGTGCCTGATCTGGATCGGTCAGATGCTTGAAATGTGCGACGTGGCTTTGGATCGTCTGTGCGCAACGTGTTATCCCACACGGTGCGATGCGAGCAAAGGGGCGCGATGTTGGATCACACATCTCGCGACGTTCATCCGGTGGGCACATTTACTGTCAGGTGACGCCACGCGTCGTCATCGGTGTATGCTTCGGGGCGTGTCTTGACCCTTTTGAGTGTGATGATGACCCGGAGATGTTGCAGATCGGCCCGAGTGTCCGTGAAGGAGTATGGTCTCGACCTAGTTGCTCCATGATAGTCTCGTGCCATCGCGCATACAACCATGTCAAAGGTGGCGAGGCGTTTCTTCCCCCGGATCTGGGGGCAACCATCGAATTCAGCCACCGATCGAGTGTACGAAAACCACGATAGGATGTCTTCTAATCCTATGGTCAGGTGTACCTATCCACCTCCCACCGGGAGATCTTGTGTTCATACACGTGGTGCACCGCATCGCTGAGTGACATGACGTGACGCGAGCATATCGATGCATGCCTGGTCCAGATCTATCGCCTTACCCTTCCCACTCCTCTTCGTTGGAGCGCGCGCGAGTCCGGGGAGGCGTGGAGGAGGGGTCGGGTGCATGCTGTCGATCGGTGACTGTCTCGAGCGGCTTCGAGCACATTCTGTGGCAGGAGGAACTCGGATGGACCAGCGGAGACGGGGAGGTCGCGCACCGAGACGATTGACGATCACGGTGGCGCCCGCCCAAGGACTTGACGTACGGCCATGATGAGGCATGGCATATGCCTCGACACCAATAGTGTCGATGACCGGTCCGTTTTCGCGACGGCATGCATAAAATGGCGGTAGGTACGTGCCGGTAGTACTACTTTACTTGATCCGGGGAGGCATGGAGGAGGGGCGTTGATCGGACAGCCCGGACGGAGGCTAACACGTACGTGCTGTAGCTGACTACAGTACTTTGATTACCTATGGTACATATGCGGCCAACGTTCGTTTACCACGCTTTCCCGTTTACTCTCATTCACCCACCTGTATTTACGACTACCTACAGACGTACTCCAGTATACTATTACTATGCCATTCAAGTAAAAGGGTGAACCTCGTCTAGTGTGGTCCATCGGTGACATCCATGTCGTCGATTGGTGCGTGCCGCCGATACGGTGAAAGCGTGTTTGTGTCACGAACTTCCATTCAAATCAGATCTATCGCCGGTCGTCGGGTTCGAGGGGTTCGAGGCCAAGACAGGGGTAGCGACATTTTCGTACAGCTTGTGTAGCGCGTGCAGCGTACTCTTCAGCACCAGCTACCCAGCAATCCGTTCAGCCGCTCTCGGACTAATCATTACATATCCCCTCGGACCATTTCCTCCCATTTCATCGTTATCAATCATGTGCTCCTTTTATCATATGGGTAGACAAGTAAGAATCATATAATGAAATGAGCATGTGATTGATAACGATGAAATGAGAGGAAATGGTCTGAGGGGATATGTAATGATTAGTCCGAGAGCGGCCGAACGGATTGCTGGGTAGCTGGTGCTGAAGAGTATGCTGCACGCGCTACATCCCCCTCTCCAGCGGCGGGCTACGCTGCTTCCTCTGGGTGATCGGCAAACTCGGTATGGGTTCCGGCAGCAGTGCCAACCTCATCGACCGGTTCGTGGGTCCCTTCCGTGAATTCTGCGGTGCTAACCTTTGCGTTGTGTTCCTGTTCCAGTTCCGCCATATCTTCGTCCAATTCTTCGACGGCTACCTCCAACGGCAGAGGCTGGCCCGGCTGGGTGATAGGAAGTCGAGCGCTTCCGGCCTGTCCTGGCCTGGGGACGAGAACGTAAGTGTATGGTCCGTTTACGAGTTCGTCTTGCTGTTCTTCGACCCGTAGCTGCTCTAGCTCGATTTCCATGGAATGGCGCTCAGAGCTGGGGCCGTCGATGCGGTCGACCATCCCGTCGAATTTAGTTCGGAGGCCTTGGTCGTGGCCCCGGTCCCGTTTCTTCCCCTTTTTCACGATTCCGCCCCTCGTTCCGGCTACTCTCGTCCCTCACAGATTCAATGGCCCTGACCGCCCGCCCCTCACCCCTAGCAATCGGGTCGAACCGTCTTGCGTTTGTCCCTCTCCTGCTTACTGACCTCCCTCTAGACCCAGACCGCTCCGCGAACCGCCAATCCCGCGCGATCTGTCCGGCGGCGTAGGCCCCGAGCACCGTGGCGTGCTGAGCGTGCAATACCGCTGACTGTGGTTGAGGAGGGGGGTTGTCTCCAAAGAACGTCTCGGGGTTCGGTTCCGGTAAGGTAGGGGGTATCGCGCGCTGATTTTCGTCCCAGACCGTGAATGCGGTTTTCATCCCGCGTCCCGCATTAAAAGTCTTGGCGAGGAGCAGGTATCCGATCGGCGGTGGGTCGCGCAAAGATACCGACATAAAGGCCCGAAGGCGAATACCATACGATAGGCACAGTTGGATGTGCCAGCAGGGGATTAGGTGAGTGTCGGGTCCATCCAGAAGGACATAATCATCATGGTGTCGCAGAAGGTTTCGGGCACGCGACAGATCATCTCGGGGGGATCTGGCCATATCGTGTGTCGCTAGAATTCCGCATGTCCCACTAAATACCTGTAGGTCGTTGGCAGGTGGGATCCCCGTTCCCATGGGCAGCTCCTCGATACGAGGCACATCAATCAATTCCAGGTACTCGGTGGACGCCAGGTGATATCACCTGCCGCTCATTTGACTTCAAATAGGGCATCCGTTCCTCGGCCCGAGTGCGACAAAATGCGGTCGATCGCCCATTCGGGCTCAGGGTCCCCGAAGTCGGCACTTTGCGTTTCCAATCGCCCAGGGAACAAGCGATCGTCATCTGGCACGTGTATTCGCAACAGGGACGCGTGGAACACCAGGTGGATACCGTGCTGTTTCATTCGTGTAGGTAATTCCAATTCGTACGAGAAATTCCCAAAGTCTCTAATTATCGGGCATGGTCCCACGAACTTAGGTATCAGCTTTCGCGCGTGACCCTTCGGAAGCGACATATTCTTTGTCGATGCGTACACCAAGTCACCCGTGCTAAACGGTGAGTTCCGTCGCTTTCCATTCGCGCTTCGCGTTTGTTTAACTCGCGATTCCAGGAGGGCGTCATGCGCTGTCATGACCCCCTGCTTCATCCGTAACGCGAAGGTATGCGTCCAGGGTAGTCCGATTCTGTACCCAGGACTGGACGCCGTTCATGAATCTCGACATCCCCAACCACAAGGAGTGCCTGGAGATTGTTGCGAAAATGGAAAAAGCGACGGGGGTGTCTGCACGGGCGTTGGTGGCTCTCCGCCCCGGGTTGGGGGACATACGGGAAAAGCTTTGCCTGGCGTCCACACGGGACACGTATCGGATCGAAGATGCGGCATACTCGCTGCTTTGGATATTCTGCATGTCCATGCCGGTTACGTATAGTGAGGGAGACCAGGCCCTCGGGCGATTGTTGGCGCAGCTACCTACGAGCTCGGGAGACACAAGCATTCTGGCGTGGACAGGAAAGTGTGGAGGATTTTAACAGCTGCCTGCTGACAGGCATCAAGGTTTTCAAAGAGCTTCCGACCACCCACACTCCGACAAGTTTCACGAGCACAGAAACAGAAACCGTCACGCGTGCACCTTTGGTCGACCTAGATAGCACGTTGGTCTCGAGATTATACGACCGGTCGGACCGAACGACGCTCACGTACCGTTCTTCGCGGGACAACGGTTGAGGCTTCCATGCCTCGCTTTCAAACTCGGACGGGTGTCGGGTTCCCGGAGAGGGTCTGAGCGTGGTTTCCGTGCGCGAACCACAGAACTTGGGATTGTGGAGATCATGACCAGGGAGGATCTCTCCCTGCTTGGCCCTCTCTACCTTGTTCATCTTTGGATCGACTTTCTCCTTGATCGCAAGCCTGTCGGGATTGCTGTTTTATGAACACCGTCAGTGGGTACAGATTCGGAGGTTTCGGTGGCCACATCCCCAGGGGAAGGAAAAGGAGCTTTGTTTGACGAAGACGAAGACTCCCTTCTGTCCCCCTCCCCCGTATCATCAGAGGTAGAGGAGACACGTATGCTAGGCCTCGTCGCTCGGCTCACACAGCTATTTGGGGCACTGTTGCTCACGCCGACGCGTCAGAACGTGGAAGAGTACAGGATGGTCGCTGCGGAGTCGTTGATCACCGTTCAGGTGAAGGAGTTGACACCGGAGATAATGAAGGAGTTGATCCAGAGCGTACGGTTACTCGATGTGCTTTGACGGCGGAAGCCCACCATGTCGGATGCATTTCCAGCTTCCACTGCGGTCGCATCTTGTCGCTCACTGCAAACGGAGATAGAATGTCTCATCGACCAGTGAACGCCTCCAACCAAACCGATTTCACGGCGTCTGGAAATCACCCCCAAAGCTTGACGGTGGCAGTGTCCCCCGTCGTACAAAAAGCCAATGGGCGTATCCGATTGGCAGCTCTTTCTCTTTCTACCACGACATAAACAAGAAGCATGCAATCAAACACGCGCATGATACCGTCGATCACCCAGCCCCAGCCTATAATGCACTCGTCGGCATCCACCGCCAAAAAAAAAAAAACAAAAAACAAAAATGACACACCTGTCTCAGCTTCTGCATCTCCAGGTTCACCGTCCTCCAGCTGACCTCGTACCGATCCCGCCGCGGAAGCCGGTTCAGCGGTTCTTTGTTCCACACGCTCACATCGACCTGCTTGAGCGCAGGGTAGAGCAGGTACAAGATCCGCGCGACCTCCGCGGGCGCACGGATCGGCGAGTTACCGAGACAAAGCTCGTCGAGCACCTCCGAGCGCACGTCGCACGCGTCCAGCGCCGCCGTCATGTCGATCACGAGCGAGAGGGTTCGCAGTCGGGGGCAAGCGCGCGCGAGACATACGAGCGAGCGGCAGGTGGGCAGGGACGCGATAGGGTGGTTGACGTACGTGGCGAGCGCGAGCGTTTCAAGGTGTGGCCAGGCGGCAGCGAGTTGGGCCATGTCGTCGTCGTCGAGCGAGAACGCGGAGAAGCCATCGAGGGAGACAGTGCGGAGATTAGCAAACTTGAATAGGGGTCTGGCGTCACGGAGCGTAGCGAGGGCGTCTGAGGAAGGAAAATGGGGATAGATGATGCAAAGATAGAGTCTAGTCAGGCACGCGTGCGAGCAGGTCTCTACAAGGGTGAGGAAGAGATCCCGTAGACTCGAGAGGGCTGTAAACGCCTCTTCGGTATCGAACAGGTCGAGCCTGAACTCGTGCAGTGCGAGGCGGAGACCTTTCAAACAAACAGTGGTCGTGGAGAGCAGTCCAGCGTATAAATGAAGGTGCTGCAGATGAGCAAAGGGCGGATCGTGTGTGCAGACTGGTTGTGAAAACGATGACAAACGGTCCGAGGCGTACGCCGTCAGCGATTCCAGACGCTTCGCTTGACTGAGATGTTCCATAGCCGAGGTTGTGAGGTCATCGCACGAAACATGTTTGAGGTGATTCCAGCGACAGATGGAGGTCGAGAGAGCATCCGCAAGGTCGACACTGAAGGTCGCGTTCGCTGCAGAAATAGAGATGTCGACAATGTTCGGGCAGATGGTTCCCAGCGCTGCCAACATGGCGAGACTCGTCGGGTCGGTCGCGAATTCAGCCGAGAGCGAGGAGAGTGCAGGTCCGCACAAGAGGCGGAGGAAGGGAATCATTGTGAGGTGATTTTCGGGGTACCATGCGACGGTGCGTAGGCTGGGAAAAAAGGCTTCGGGGTCGGGCGGGTTGGAGAGGGAGGGGAATCGGCCGAGACAAGGAAAGTCGTCGATCACGCACATGTAGAGAGACCGGGTGCGAGCCGAATATGCTCGCAAGGTGGTCCATTGATGCGGCGAGAGACACTGAGGGTAGAAGTGAACGAGTGCGAGCAGAGAACCGTATCTGGACTTGCCTCTTGGCTCTGTTCGGTGCTCGTCTGGTTCAAGAGATGGAGGAAGGGGTAGATACTGTACAGGTCCCTCCACAGCTCGTCGAGCGCGGGGTCACACAGTGCACGACAGGTGCGGGCTACAGCGGGGAGAGAAGACTGGTCCAACGCAGCACAAATTTCCTGGGCAATCTCGGATATGAGCAGGGCGTGATGCATCGTCTGGGAAAGAAAAGACTTGAGCGTGGTTTACCTAAAATATGAGCGGTGGACACTCGTGTGATCATGATGACGATGGTCGTCGTGCAGGTCCAAGTGCTGTGGCTCCTTCACACGCTAATTGCCATCGTGCACATCGTCCGAAGCTTTGAGTCAAGCAGGCATTCGAGCTTGAAAAATTCAAGCACACCGAGCGAGACGTTCGTCGAGTAGCTGAGGCCGAGATTGTGGAGGTACATCCTTTCACCTGACTCAAATATGTTTTCCAGTCCGGAACAAGCCTGACGGGGTACGTGGAAGGCGTCCTGCAAGAGGCCAGCACCACACATCCGAGCGGCCCCATCGTTCTCTACGCATTGTTCGTTCCCGCCTCTCTCGTCGCCCCACAGGACCCATTAATTCTCTGCTGTGGTCCCCGTCGTCTGCACGTCTGCTCGATCAACAGCCAACACACCCGGGGCGGCGGCAACTTGAGGCATCAACAACGTGCACAAGTTTGAGCGGCGCATTGTGGATACCCATCCCTACAGGCCCATACAACTAGGCATACATGGTACGAGATGTAACGCTGCCTTATCCCTAGGTGTCCAGACAAATTTCGCCCGTTTGCAAACGAAATGAATTTACAAAAGAGGTGTGAAAACCAGGGCATGCAGAGCCATTACTTAAAGCACGTCCAACACCCGCACACTCCCCGTCAACCTTTTCGGCACCTCTACCGCCGTGTCCCGTACCTGCACGGTAATTAACGCTTCCGAAGCGACCCTCCTGTACTCTTCCATGTGCCGGCGCGTAGGCGTAAGCAACAGCGCCCCGAACGGTTTCTTCAGCCGAGCAACAAACTCCATCGCGTGCGCCTGTTTCTCCGTCGGAGATAACGTCGAAGGGGGCTGAAGTGAGGTCGCGTCCTGGCCAGGTGCACCACTGCGGGCGCCAAACGGTCGACCAAGGCGGGCCACAAACTGCGCCCTCCGCGTCTGTGGTGCTTTGGATGGTGTGTCAGACCGGACAGGCACTGAGCGTGGCCCAACCAGTGAACTGTTGCCTGCGCTCTCATCCACCATCGTCGCCCCTGCATTCCAGACAGGCTGTCGGTCGAGAAGGAAGTCGATCCATGGGTGAACAAGGTAAAGAGAACCGAGTAGTGAGAGATCCTGCTCGCACCGGATCTCCACAACCCCGAGTGCAGCTGTCTGCGCACGGAAGACACGATCTGATCCCATCCGAGAGGCCGATACCGGCCCAAGTTTGAAGCAAAGACACGGGAGCCTCATCCGCTGGCCAGCGAACGACGGCACAGGAAGGCCGTGCAGTCGGTCATACAACTCTACGATCAACTTCATGTTGAGTGACAACAGACGCGATCCGGTTGCTTCCATCTCAACGGTCGTTGTCGGTGGAATGTGTGAAGCCGAAAACTCCTTAAACACGGCGATGTCGCCCGGAAGGCAGCTGTTGAACTTCCCTGATTGCCCTGTCCATGCGAGGATGCTCGTGTCGCCAGAGCTCGTCAGCAACTGTGCCAAGAGACGACCAAGTGCCTGGTTCCCTTCCCCGTACGTAATGGGCAAGGAAATCCCAAATATCCCCAGCAGCGAGTATGCCGCATCCTCCACCCGCGTTGTTTCCCGCGTAGAAGCGAGCCGAAGTTTCTCCCGTATGTCATCTAACCCAGGACAAAGCACCATCAACGCTTCCCTCGACACACCCGTCGCTTTCTCCATCTCTGCGACAATCCCGGGCGACTCTTTGTGGTTATCGATGTCCAGATTCATGTACGGCGTCCAGTCCTCCG
>JBBPMP010000555.1:0-17569 GCA_038090395.1 Boletales sp. KT-2023a
CCTCGACAAACTCAAGGGGTCTGACGCAGCGCTCGCCAACGTGTGCAACGAGTTGGAACTACCGTATGCGATCCGACTCATGTACGCAGGCGATGGCTGGCTAGACTACCATCTCCTCTCCCGTTTCAAATTTGAAGGGAATGATCAAGGCGGCAGAGAGGACGAATCGGAGTATATCATTCTGAGCTGGGCTCTCGAGGGTCTCACACCCGATGACGCGGAAGCGGTGGACATCATTGGGCATCAGTCGCAAAACAAGTACCGCGTCGACTCAGACGTCGAGTGGGACGATCACAACTATGATTTCATGAAGCGATTCTACAAGGACCCTGTTCGGCAGGTTTTGGAGGTTAAAAAATTGTCCTCTGTCCGTTGCGAGACGCTGTGCGTGGCACATTATGGCAACGACGTCGGAACGGATCACTATTACGGAAGGGTGTGCATGATGGTTTCGCTCGAGCCAAACGAATCTCGCAAGCGCTTATAAAATAGCATGTGCATAATTTCCCTTCTGTATTCCTTCCTACGTAATACGCGATATGCTTCAGTGCTCTTTGATTGGTGTCACCAATAAAATTCAACAACGATCACTGAACCGACGATGGTGCTCAGATCCAGGTACAGAATCGCTTTTATGATCCATGAACACTCGCATTCACGCCGCAACACGTCATCGCACAGATCTCGTCACCCGCTCGCACGAATCAGGTCCTCCAGCTTGGCCGCATCCATCCCCGGAACCCTCGGTTCAAAAATGCACGGAAACGGGAGCGGGTACCTATGTAGCGATGCACACCGTCAATGCGTGTCACCGACAACATGAGCTTCCACGTACGTCGTAACCCCACGCGCCCACTTCGGTTCCACGCGCACCTCGTCGCCGTGATCGTCCCGGGGAAACGATATCTTCCACAGCGCGAGCAGCGTTGCGATCCCATACCACACCGTCGTCTCTGCAAAATGTCTCCCTACACAGCTTCGCCGGCCGAACCCGAACGCGATGTGTTGCATCGTGTCCGACGTGAGGGTCCCGTCCGGACGAAGAAATCGCTCCGGGATGAACGCGTACGGTTCTGGGTATTTCGACTCGTCGTGTGACATCGACCTGCATAGACGGTGTGTCAACGTCCAGTGAAAGAACAATCAACGGACAAACCAGAGATTTGTCATGATCGTCGTGCCTGGACACTCTAGCATAACGACAACTTTGCGGGACGAACAAAACACGACGTACCCTTGGGAATGTAGTATCCTTCATACGCGTCATCGTTGACCACCGCATGGGGGATGGCTATACGCACATGGATGAATCCTTCTGCAAGAGACATGTTGCAACTCACCGAGCGGTACGATGGGTTTCCATCTCCACATTTCACGCATGATGGCATCGATATAAGGCCATGATGGTCTATCAGAATATGTTGGCAGTCTTTCATTCCCGACTATCTCCTGTATTTGGGAGTACGCCTTGTCCTGGATGGCCGGATTGAGAACCATCGCGAGGAGAAACGTGGATAGAGTAGCGCCCGACTGCAGTCACTATGATAACGTGGTAAAACGGGGGAACAGGCGGCACACACCGTATCCGACGCCACTGCGATCATTTGCATGAGCTATCGGTGTATATACAAGATGAACGAACACATGCCTACAAAACCAGTCGCGGCGGCGTCTTTCAATGCTTGCGTCCACAAGGAAGTGACGTCTGCTTTGTCCTTCCCACGGAGTGCATCAAATACCATACATGGCGAGGCACTTCCTTCGCGCTCACCCAAACGGTCAGTACAGCGCGGCGGTTTGGAGTAGCTATCCACCAACCTGTTTTTTCAATGCGTGCTCAAACGGAGGTTCCACCCATTCTCCGACCAACATTCTGCTCAAAGCCGCGTTCTTCTTGATGCTCATGCCCGGAAACCACGATGGGATGTTCAAGACTGTGATGTGTCAGTCCCAGAGACAAATCCAGAGCGTCCGCACTTGCTTATCGGGAATGCACTCAGGATTCCTGCCATTTCAGGCGCAAGCGATGCCGATAACAACTTACACGACCGCCCGATGATCTGCACCAGGTGGTCATCTGGAGATATGGGGTCATAGTCGTAGACCGCATTGATGATCACAGACGACGCGAACCTATCAGACGTGAATAACGTGAAGAATTGGGGGAAGAAGTAATGACCCACTCGTGGATAAGCTCGAAAGCCCGGTCTGGTGAGGTCAGTAATCGGTGTGCAAGTAAGTGTGCCCTGCGTTGCTGCATAGGGATGAATCTCAATGCAGAGTCCGCCTTGAACGTCTGGTGGAAGAGTCGACGATGGAGCCGCCATCTGTCACCGTAAGGCATCAGAAACGTGTTGAAGTCTACACCAAACCTGTGGAATGGTTAAACGCTTCGTGCAACGCAACAGACGAAGGCCCACAACGTGTTTGTGACAAGGAAAGGTCTGTCTGCGTAGTTACTCGATCGGTCTTCCAACAATGCTTTGGTAACCCTTTCCGAATTGATCACGACGACGCTTTGATTGAACATACGGAAATGAACGAGGTCGCCTTGAAAGCAATTTACGGGCTTTCTCCGATTGGCCTGCTAGAACACACACCGTACACCTTTGCCCATTCAGTGTAAGTGAGCCACTGGGCATTGACATCGACGGCGCGTATGTTGCCTATGATGGGGAGCGGTGATGGACCTGGAGGTAGCGGACGCTGAGCCTTCTTGAAGCGTCTACGGACGATTTCCCCGACCAAAATGCAAGTGAACGCTGCCGCACACAAGGATGTCCAATTGGGTAGCATGGTGGATGCGGGGAGAACGCTGGGAGAACGTGCAACGTAGGGGGATGCTATATAGCGCTTGAAACCCTTGCTCGGCAAATTTTCTCAGAACCATGGTTGGAAGCATCGTCGCCGACTCTGGAAAAGATCAAGCGTCGCACGACCGGGAAGAGTCGGTGGAAGTCGATGATGGATTGATATGAGAGCAGATATCGACGTATTTTCACAATGGGACCTGCGATTCCGCGCTGAATGAGACGAAGGTGGGAATTGGAGCTCACGTTGCGTACCCAAATCGCCAAGGGGTGCGGAACTCTTGCTCGCGTGAGGCAATCGTCGGACCGTTTGTGGTGTTTCATGTGGACGCGAGGCTGCTTTGCAGACAGCATCGGCATCGGACAAGTCACCAGGGATTTCTGTCGGTCAACGACAGTGAAAGAAACACCAAGTCCGACTTGGACTCTCGGTTCTCGACAAGGACGACACACTGACTGTTACAGAGTGCTGACGTCATATTCTTTTCCGAGCCCCGATCCGTCGAATGCGCTGACGAGGATCGATGTGAGCAGAGGAAGGTCTGAAGAAGAATGACACAACTTGATGTATCATCCAACTACTGCCCATGATACCCAACGTGAACGTACTTTATCCCTATACAAACCAGACCAACCGATCGTCAACCCGAGACCAACATGTCCTGAACCGCACCCCATTCCCTGTCCCTATTCCGATGCTCGATACGCACTACGCAGGGCAAGATCGACTTCAAACACGCCCCGATCGCAGGCACGGTCGCTTCCCTAATCGGGGCGTTCCCCACACACAGCGATGTCATCCGCCGATTCACCCACTCCCCTCGCACGCTCGCACTCTCCCCCAGCGGCGGCAAGACCGACGCATCAAACACGACGTGCAGCGTCTCGAGCGCGCGACAGCCCGTCACCACAGCCACCACCGCCCCCACAGTCGCCGCCGGCCACGACGCACGTTTCCCCGCGCCCCGCGCCGTGCCCATCTTGAGACACCGCAGCCCGGCGAGCGTGCACGCCAGCCGCGCGTACGCACCGTCGTCCACCCGCGCCGTGCAGACCCCGTCTAGATCGAGCGTCTCGAGGCCGCGGAACGCGAGGAGCGCGCCCGGGCACGCCGCGAGGGGGTGGCCCTGCGAGATCCCCGGAATCCCCGCACACGGCGCGACGACGAGCGTGCGCAGCCGTCCCGCGTCGAGCCGCTCTGCGAGGGAGGTCCACAGCCGGTCGGCGTCGGTCGTCGCGTCGTGCGTCGCGACGTGGAGGGTGAGGCGCACGGGGGCGGCGGTGAGGTGCGTGAGCACCTCGGCGCCGAGGGTGGGGCTGTCGACGCGGAGCATGAGGGTGTGCACGGTGTCGGGGACGTGGCCTGTGAAGCGCGGCGCGTCGGCGTGGAAGTCGAGTGCGAGGGTGCCGAGGCCGGCGCGTGCGAGGACGGAGTCGAGGGTGTGCTGGGAGAGGGTGCACGTACGGAGAGCGTGTAGGCGGGGCCAGGCAGTGATCATACGGGCGACGTGCGTGATGTCGTAGTCCCAGGTGAAGCCGAGGGAGATGGAGAAAGCGGTGACGTGCGGACAAAGGCGCGGGAGGTCGGCGAGGACGTCGAGTTGGGCGGTGGAGTGGGCGCGCCAGCGGACGAGGGTGAGGGAGACGGTCGTCACGGACGGACTGGCGAGATATCGGAGGAGTGGGATGCCACAGTCGTCGAGGCAGTGGGAGAACGAGCGGTCGGTCCATGTGAGGGAGGAGAGGTTGGGGAGGAGCGGGAGAGAGGCGTCTGGGCAGTGTTGAAGGGCGGTGATAAAGTCATGTTGGACATGCACCGGGACGCGCGCCTCGCACCCGTGGAAGGACCTGACACGCTTGGCATGGGTGCTAAACGTCGCCCATGACAAGTCGTCCGTGGCGGATGTGACCTGGAATGTATAAAGTAAACGCAGACTACTACTAACGAATGTCGACGCACGGTTGGGAAAACGGCCAAGAGAGGCTGAAAGTCGTCGAGATCGCGCCAAAGCACATCTAACGCGGGCGAACTGAACACGCGGCACGTCCTGGCCAACGAAGCAAGCGTTCTCTTGCCGATCGGTCGAGGAGCACGGCAAAACTGTTCCTCCTCGGTGCATTCTGCAAACTGGAAGACGAGGTACAGAATCTCTGAGATGTACAGACAATGATGCATTGTAAACGCGAGGGTCCGCTGCCGGAAGACATCCTTTTTATTTCAGTAACCTACCGGTCGGGTCTTCACGACGGCACCGTCGCGGTCATGTACGGGCTCCTGCGATATCAGCGGGTTCGTTCCAGGTCGGACGCGGCTCCCCCCTGGCTCCGTGCGCAGGTCCTAGGCGTGATCTAGAATGAGAAACAGGACGAGCGGACTCTATACTTACGCCGGGTCTCGAACGTGTGTTTCAAACCGGAATCAGATACCTCCGCGTCACGGTTTCGCGATGGAAGTTATCCTGCCAGGACGTCGTTCGAAGAGACTCAGCACTGGGCTGTTCCACAGCCAAAGCGTTTTCATCGAGCCGCCATGTGTACAACGACATCTGACGGTCAGACTGCCAGGCGATCCGAAAGTCTGAACGCTGCCATGGGACTGCGCACGACCACAGTAGTTACAAGGATCATCAATCGTTCGCGGAACTGTAGTAGTCCGTGTCTTTTCCGAGGACGGGCAGTATTCGTATTCTAGCTGATGGATTGCCAGTACCCACAACCATGATCCGTAAGTATTGGACTGTGGACGACCATGCACGGTAATTACGAGGATCATCCGCAGAGTTGTAGTAGTGGATCCCGCGTCCGGTTTTCCTGAGGATTGGCAGTACTACCCCGCAAAGGGTCGTGGGGATCTGAACGTCTGAACATCAACGTCGAATGTGAACCGGCCTACGCGGTGCCATATCGGGCCACGTTCATCGGTGACCCAGATCAACATCACCCCAGCAGTCACGTCAATACATTTTATCGTACACACAGCGGCAAGTATGAACGTCAATAGATGGAGATATAAGATATGCAAGACAACAGTGTGAATGCATCGTTATTGTTCCATTGAATGGCTTTTATGGCTTCCAGACCCAATCGCCCGTCTTGACCTCGATGACACCAAAGTCGAGCAACGGAAGACCATCTTCATCGAGCGAAAACTGGGGTATACGAGAACGAGTGGGCATGAGTGGGTCGCCATCGCTGCCTTGTGGGGGTGCCTGGGATTCAAGCGGGTCGACGCCCTTGCCTTTGGGATCAGGTACGCGACGATAAACAGGAGCAGATGGATCTGGCATGGCTACCAACACGCACACGGCAAGCGTAGTGGCATCGTCATCGCTGGAAGCGGTCGAGGTGGCGGATATTTGTGCCCGTGGTGGTGATCGGGGATTAGGAGACCCTATCTGGGAGTGGGGTTGCCGGGGGGAGACGGAACGAGATGACAATGAAAACGGACTATGAAAACGGATCCGGGAGAATGGAGAGGAACGGGATGGAGAGGAGACGGGAGTGGGTTCAGAGGGGGTGCCAGAGAGCATCAGAGTGGATGGTGGCAATGAGGGGGCACAGTGCACAGCAACCGGCTGCAGGTGCGTCAGAGGACCATAAACGGTGTTTAATTAAGGAGGCAGGGGGGCGACTTACCGTAAAGGCGAACCAAGAGTCCTGTTGGAGGGGGTGTAACCAGGTATCCCACAGTACGGGTTTGGGACCCAGAGGACGTGCGGGGCGACGGAAACCGAGGGGGTCAAACTCGGCGGGGCGGTTGAATGCGGTGCGGTTAAAATCAGCAAAGAGGGGGTCCGAGAGGGCCTGCTGGAAACGACGTCTGTACCGCCTGCGCAATACATAGGACCTGAGAACGAGCGATGCGGACAAGAGGACAAGGATCAAGATCGTGGCGAGAAACGTGAAGCTGGTCGAGTTCATGGATGATGATGAGAGCGGTGAGCAAGGATGCACAGGGGCTGTGTGGGAGAGACATACAGATATAGCGTCGCCGTGTCCGAGTTCGACTGGGACGAGGAGGACGTCGTCGGCGTGCTGGAGCTCTGTGCCACCGTTGAGCTGGTTGTGGTCGACATCGAGCAGGATGGTGAGGAGAACGGTCTTGACGACGACGAGGACAACGACGAGGACGAGGACGGGGAGGAGAAGCGGTGAGTAGCAATAGGGCCGTAATTACGTAATTATTTGATGTAACGTGGGTGCTGTGTCGACCAATAAAAAGACGCATCAAATCCGATTCCGTGTCTTCAGAGACCCTCTCTCTCTCCTTCGACTCGCCATGGGTGACAACAGTACCTCCGTACCGACCGCCGCAGACCTCCCAGCCTCGCTCAACCTCTCCCCTCATCTCTCTGCTCAAAAGTATTTCTATGTCTGCACCCTCACCGTCCTCGCTTGGGATACCCTCGTCCTCACCCCCAGATCTTATCGTCTCGGCCGCACAAAGGCTTGGCCAGCTCTCAAGGCCCTCTACTATTTCCTCCAGATATGGGTCCTCGCAGACTTTATCGTCACAGGCAGGTTTTTCTCCCCAGCGCTCATGTCTCGCTCACCATCCTCTTAGGCGCCATGTTCTTTTCAACCTCCGTCATACAGGACCCAGACTGCAGGCGGTTCTGGCCGTACGAGCCCATCTGCACCGCCATTCTCCTCTTTGCCGCATCCACCATCCATGTCATTCGTGTCACTGCCATTTATAACCATGACCGCCGCATTCGTTCCATCCTCCTCGGTCTCTTGTTTGTACAGGGCGTCGTCACCTCCATTTGCTGTGGCTTCTACCGCTCTGTCCACCTTGAAGATGGCCAGGGCTGCATCGCCGGCCCCCTCGGTAACCAGAGCTGGGTCGGCATCTACTGGCTCGCTCCCACCATCCTCTACGCAACCACTTTTTGTCTCGCCGTCGCGCGCTCCCTCCAGAGTCTCGAAGCCAAACCCCTCACTCCCTGGCGCCTCATGCTTCGCGACAACCTCAACCTCTACGGCGCCGTCCTCCTCGTCAACCTTGTCAACGTCCTCTTCTACTTTATCATGACCCCCACCGGCACGGATGACCCCATCAAGACGATTATTACCAGCATGGCCGGTGTCCTCACCGCCACCATGAGCATGCGCATCGTCCTTGGTGTTAGAGGTTCTCTCGAAAACGGTGGCATCTTCAGCGCCAGCGGATCCGGTAACTCTAGCGACAGAAGCGGTACCCTCAGCGCTACGGGTGTGGCGCGTGGTCGCGGTGCCGTAACATATACCATTGGTGATATTCACACTCAGTCCAAGAGCATTGGTGCCGTTCGCGGTGCCAAGGAAGAGGGTGCTTGGGATGTCGACAAAAACTCTGTCGACGCACTGACAGGCCGAGAGGCCAAGGTGACCCTCCCAATCGTCGGAGAAGAGGATCAATCCGACAGGGGTGTCGGTGTCCAGATAACCGTCGACAAACACGTCGATTACGACCATACCACAAGACGTAGATGAGGGTATCCAGGGTACTTATTCCCCTTAATCATTTACCCAACCCTGGTAGAAAAGCGGTCGGAATTTCTTTGTGCTATCTGGAGTAGGATCTGTCAACCGTTTACCACAAGTTTGTATGCCCATCTCTTTTATTCTTTGCCAACGTTTTTGTTACAAAATCTGTGGTATCCCTTCGTGTCAGTGAAGTTCTGCTATCTGTACACACATGTATATACATATATATCTATTTTTTGCAGCCAAGGTTACGATACCGTGATGTCAGGACTGCGGTTGGCTCACACGCGTACCTGCACGCGACAGTGCCAAGCCGTTCCGGATAATCGACTGGGTAGAAGATGCTGCACTGAAAGATCGACCACACCTGGATGATCATCAAGGTGTAAATCATTAATTCGTGCGTCAAAAGTTCTGTGCCACTTGAACGGGAATGAAGACTTGTGTGGATGCTCGCCGAGTCCGTCATGCCCATACGAGATTTAAACTCTGAAACACTTGGTCCTGCAGGGGCGGTGGCATAGGATTTGACAAATATTCTTAGGTTCACGGAAGTCCCCGGTGGTGCGGTGTACCACATGCGAGGGGGGCATCACGCGCAGAGTACTCCGAGTCCTTTGTGACGGCCGACTGACGGATGGTCCGAGATTCGCTCGTGTCCCTGCCAGGTCGTTGACGCCGCCTGGCACCCGACGGCGGATGGATGTCGATCGACGTCCTCCCGTCATGATGAACGCGGTGCCAGTGGCGCAGCCTGTGTCCGACGTCGCCATCACCGTCACGCGGTCACGGAATCTGAGGCATAGATGCCTGGGACCGTTCGAGGGCAAGGATCTGCGGGCAGCGCGGATCCCGTGCGCAAGTGGGCGACTCGTCGTCTATTTCAACAGCGTGGGGAGCTGGCTCGAATGATCGATTTGAACCAAGGCTGTGCCGGATCTACTCGGATCAGAGGCGGCGATGTCGTTTTTCCAGTTGCGCGTTCTGCAAAAAGGTACGTGGCGTTTGATGCACACGAGGGGTCTCAGTGTGCTTGTCGGAGGTAGACTCGCGGCCGGCGGCCCATACAATGAATCAGGCCGCGTCTATCGACGGCTTGCTTGCAGCTGCTTTGGGACGACCACCAGTCGAGGTGGTGCAGAATGCATGTACTGCCGGCCACACGGTGTCGAGGACTCGGACGATGTGGCGTGCTCGATCGTCGTGCTCCGCCCATCGCGACATGCATCCATTCGTCGCGTTCCACGTCCATACAGGTCGTTACAATAAATACAACTAACCGGCCGTGCCGCGCGTCTCCGTATGCACTAGTGCCCGGCCTTTTTCTTCCCGGTCGTGTCGTCTCCCGTGTCACCGTCACTGTTACGCTCGCGTCAGCCGCGCCCATACCACACACGGAACCACACTCACTCCGCCTTCGACGCGGTCGTGAACCAATTGGTGACACTGCTGCCGGTACTTCCCAGATCCTTGATCAGCTGAAAGTAGAGGGACGCGCCCGGTGCCGCAGACGTCGTCGTCGTCGTCGCCGACTGCCGCTTGGCGAGCGCCTGCGAAGAGTGAGCGCGCACGACACAGAAGGTGCGGTGGTCCCTTACCTTGGCTTCGGGCGGCACCGCCGTCAGATCCACCGGCCGGACGAACTGGGCCCACTCTTGCGTACTGCATGGTCTAGTCAGGGGGTGTGCTCGTCATCGTGTGCGTGTACGAAACGTACGAGGTCACGTTGTTGGGATCGCCGGCGTACACGACGGACTCCGGCAAGGTACTATCGGAAAGCGTCAGCACGCAGGAAGCGTTCGGTGCCTGGGACTTGCCGGAAGGGTGTGGGGACGGATATGACCGTGCTGGCGCAGATGAACGCGACGGCGAGTGTAGCGCGGAAAAACATGCTTGAAAGGCGTCAAAGATAGTGTGGATGGGGGAGTGAATAAAGAGGGCGGTGTCCAGCCGTCGCAACAAGGAGATGATAGGAGAGAAGAAAAGGCTAGCGGAAATGCGAACGGTGAGTAGGCCCGGACTTGGATTTGCGGGATAGACTTACTAGCCGGTACCTGTGTGAGCCGAATGCAGGAGAAGAGGGCTGATGAACGGGGGAGAGGAGGTGCGCTTTTATGTGCTCCGGTGACGTCGACGCAGGTCGATCATGTGCGCATGACCTGCGTCCCGTGATGCTCATCATCAGATGACACCACGACATCCGCTACAATCGGAGTTGTTACTCGATCGTTACCACCCGGCAGTTGTTTATCGCTTCTGCAGTCGTTAGGGTAATGTGTTTTTTACTTTATTTTTTATTCTAGCCGATAAAGGCACCTGGTGGCAACAATCAACACAGCACTTCTCCAGTTGCTTGTCGATAGTACAGTATTCTCTGGAATTGTCGCTCCGGGAAAATGTCAATGTTACAAACACGTTTGACAACGCTCGACAGCACTTGTCACTGCTTACCGATTCAAGCGTTCAAGTAGGCGAGCCGTTGGCTCGCTGTTGGGCCGCAGGCCAAACAGGGTTGTTTCAGCGATTGCTCGCTCAGGCACATCCGGTGCATGTGCTTGCATTCGTCAGTGAGGTACAGTATATGCGTAAGCTCAGCACATACTATATGGGTTCAAAAATAAATACATAAAAAACGAAACGGGCATACCACCCCCTGATCGTCGCACGTTCGCCCTTGCTGTCACGTTCGCGGGGTGTTCGCCATCGTCGTCGTGGCGCCAGTGGGTCGCCTTGGCGCTCGCCGTTGTCATTTGATGCATCATGCCACCTTAGGGTTATCATGCCATTCTGGCTCACGTCGGGATTTTCCGCGTTACAGAACCACTTGTTTTTCGCGTTCACCCGAATTTCCTATAACGGCTCGAGACTAGGTTTATCGAGTTTTTAGAGCGGTGAGGGATAATGCAGATGCCCAGTGCTAGACATGTATCGTGCGGGGCCTTCCTTCGAATTCGACGGTGGCTTTGATAAGGTTGGTCAACAACACGTTCCGATTACTACCACCGCACGTCTGACGGGAGTAAGCCGCTGCTAGGATCGTCGGGGGCCGGCTGTCACCGTGTCCCACAGCAGCTAGCAACTACTCTCACGTCGTCTTGTTCCGCCAGCACGAACGCGACGATTGTGGAATCGATCTTTAGCTCGATGGCCCCTTCGCCGTTTGCGTCCGCCTTACAGCCAGGGAAGTAATCCAAATGCGCGCGTTTCAGGAGTACGACGGCCCGTCTTTTCGTGACACGTTCCATTCGTGATAGTGTTCCCGAGGCACCCTCGCACTTATGCTCTCCAGCCACGTACTGTACATACCTGCTAAGCTAGACCTAGTGATTATGCAATATGCAAATTTTTTTGGCTGGCCCCAACTCCGGACCCCACAAAAATCAATGCATTATGATGGATACGCATCACTTGCATATGAATTATGAGCATATCAACTGTACCGCGAAGTCGCCGTCGACTTCTGGGGCCCCGGTGGCAGCATGTCCAAGCTTGCAAAGCAGTGGGAACATAGAGTCGGCTAGTAATCCTGCGGAGGAACGGGTCGTGGGACGACGGTGAGTGGACCTGAAATGCACGAGGAGGGGTGCACTCGCAAAGGCAAAGGCACACACGTCCAGCGCACACATCGGCAGACCACGTCACTCAAACACGCCCGCCCCTAGGTGAGAATCGTCAGACGCAAAGGAAGCGATAACCTCACATGAGTGGTACTCCCACCACACGCAATAACACAGTCATACGTCGCTTCTGTTCGTTCGTAATGCGTTCTGGTCGCTGCATCACATGATGGGGCGAATGGTCACGCCCTGGATGCACCCATAGCGTTGGTCAAGTGCGATTGCCACGGCGTATGCCTAGCTCCTCTGAAACGAAGACAATAGTTGTTGGCGCTTAGAGCCTGCCGCCATCTCGGACCTTGAAACTGGGGATTACAGCTTGAAAGTCCTGAACCAATGTATGTGAGTCATTTTCGTGTGATTTTAGGTGTGCAAGTTATTTAAATTATAATACCTTCCTCTCAAGGGCTTTCAGATCTATGTAGTTCGTCTTCGGCCCGGGGGCCATCAGGAAAAAGGCAAAAGTCCTTTTTGAACTAATTCATGCTGAACTTAGCGGGCTTACGCCGCGGCTAAGCGAGTCGCCATTAGTCACTATAAGCCCGCTAAGTTCGATAAGCCCGCTAAGTTCGATTTAGCGTGAATTAGTTCCAAAAAGACTTTTGCCTTTTTCCTGATGGCCCGTCTTCATCGTGTCACATGCTATGAGCCGACGACACGAATATTTGCAAAAGCTGCAATCATACCATCCGACAGTACTTGTGGACACCATTTTGGCCCAGAGGAATCAGAGACCGATCCATGGCCACGCTTTCCTTATTCCGAGGACCGAAGTTTCCGATCTCTCTTCTACATTTAGATATTTCACCAAACGTGGAACAAGAAATTTCTAAAACTCTCCGACGTCATTCGTGTAGTATATCGATTTCCATTTGGATGTTTCGTCAATTAATGCTGTATCATGTAGCCGGCAAGATCACGGGTTCCTAGACTGCCTCACAGGGGAACCATCCTCCTGTGGATGCGTAGCCCAATAAATACTCAGTGATGCATTGGTTCTCTTTATCCATCAATGACTATCCTGCACATCAAATTCTGCTTCTTGATGCTCTTGACCAGCTTGGGCCGTGTGATGGCGGTTCTTATGCAGACGTCTGCACTACCATCGGTTATCCTTGACTGTGCAACAGTGACGGGCGTCACCTCAGGGCCTACCAGCCAATTCCTAGGTATTCCGTTTGCCGAACCCCCGTAAGTCGATCTACGTCACACTCACCGAACCCTTTATTGAGATTTGATCCACAGTACCGGAGACCTGCGCTTCCAGCTTCCGCAACCCTTACCACCATACGACTCCAGCTTCTCTGCCACAGCGTATGGTCCGGCATGTCCTCAACAAGCGGCCGACCCCCGATTTCCTTCTGGTCTCCCCGAACAGACGATCGATTATATGACCACCGCAATTTATGACGTCATGTCATTTGGAGAGGACTGTGCGTATAGTTGGGACATCCCAGCGACCTCGAATGTGCGGCTGAGGGTAAAACAAAGGTCTGACGCTGAACGTTGTCACGCCAGAAGGCGTAACCCCCGCTTCCAAGTTACCTGTGGTAGTGGTGAGTTGCTCGTGCTAGTAGTGGAAAAACGATGTGGCAGATGATAATTCCTTCGACCAGTGGATCCCTGGAGGAGGATTCGAAGCGGGCGGGACGGCCACGTGAGTCGTGACACGTTGAAAGTGTGATATTGACGCACTGCCACGTGGTCGCAGCTATAATGGCAGCGTTATCGTAGAGAAGTCTATCTCGCTCGGCGTTCCTGCCGTATATGTGAGCGTGAATTATCGGTGAGCGGCTCCGGGAGCCAGATGTGCGTACAGATGGATGACTGAACGTGCAAATGGTTGCCTTAGACTGAACGGTGAGTTTCCCACACAGCCGGTCGATAACCCTCTTGTTTACCGATTGCGATACGTTCAGCGTTTGGGTTCTTGGCAAGCCAAGAGGTCAAGGATGCTGGTGTTGGCAATTTGGGGCTCCAAGACCGTACGTGGGCTCAAGTCTCACACGCTGCTGCGCGCTTTTCTTATCCATTCTAACTAGAACGCTTGGCTCTTCACTGGGTTCAGAAATACATCTATGCATTCGGGGGAGACCCTACCAAAGTCACCATGTAATGACATCCTCTGAACCACGCCGTGTTGTTCCGCGCTAACGAAGCCCGTCGTCGATAGATGGGGCGAAAGTGCAGGTTCTATAAGTGTTGCCTTACACTTGTTGACCAACGGAGGGAACCAAGAAGGTCTTTTCCGAGCTGCGTTCATGGAAAGTGGTTCGCCGACTTCCGTGGGAGACATTACCAACGGACAGCCCTATTACGATGCGCTCGTCAGCGAAACCGGGTGCTCTGGTGCGAGCGACACGTTGCAATGTTTGCGCGAAGTACCGTACGAGACGTTACTCGGCGCGGTGAACGAGTCTCCCGGATTACTTGCATACCAGGTCTGTTTCGTCACCGGGTGGGCGAGTGTGAACTGACTTTGTGTCCTTCTGGTGTAACAGTCGCTCGCCTTGGCGTGGTTGCCTCGTGTGGACGGAGTATTTCTAACGGAAGATCCTCTGCATTTGGTTCGGCAAGGGTCTGTTGCCGATATACCATTCATCAGCGGTAACTAGGAACCACGTTCTCTCTGATCCCACGCGGTTTATACGATCTGTAGGCGAATGTGCCGATGAGGGGACTCTATTCTCCTTCTCCACGCTCAACATCACGTAAAGCGCACAGTTTTCAAACAAAGTCTGATCAAGCATTTGACCGAATTTTTCCTCCAGGACGACTGCGCAACTTGAAAAATACCTGAAAACGTACTGGTTGCCGAATGCATCAGCCAAAACAATTGCTGAATTGATGAAACATTACCCCAGTGACCCGGCTCGAGGGGCCCCGTTCGACACGGGCGATAAGAATGCGCTCACGCCCCAATTTAAACGAATTGCTGCGTTTCAGGGAGATATGGTGTTTACGGCACCACGACGATTCTTTTTGCAAAGTCGCTCTGGAAAACAGAAGATTTGGACATACGGTACGTGTGCCGTCAACAGGCTATCTGAATCAGAGGATGATCGATGCTTCCCTCGCCCGTTTGTTGTGCAGTGAGCAAACGGCTGAAATATGTGCCTTTCCTCGGATCGGTGAGTACATGCCGGCGTGTGTCCGTCCACATCATAATTCATGGTGCAGTTTCACGGGTCCGATCTGTTCAACGTGTATGCTGGCGGGGATCTGGCCTCTTACCTTGTCCGTTTCGTGACGAATCTCGACCCTAATGTCGGGGAAAGCACGGACTTGTATTGGCCCCAGTATGATGCGACGACAAACAAGACGATGCTTGAATTCTTGGATGGTTCGGTGCCGCTGGCACTGACGACGGATACGTATCGTGCGGAGGTAATCGATTTTACAACAAAAGTCATGTTGGCGAACCCAATGTAAAACGGAAGAAGAGGCGGGAGGTTGAATTTGGATGGTGGAGGTGTATGAGATCGGATAGCGAGTGCTTGAGGGGATGGAGGGAGTGAAGGTTTTCCATGTAGTAGTACTCGTTGCAGGACTGTATCGCTATAGAAACGTAATTTGACCGACGTTGAATGTGTTCAAGGCTTGACGTTCTCCTCGACATACACTACAAACTTGTGCGCCACACTCTCCTCGCTCCAGTCCACATCGCCCTTTTCGGTCGTCCCGAGCGTGACGGCGCGTTTGTGAATCGCGACAAATTGACGTTTGAGACGCTGCAGTTCCGAGAGCGTGACGTGACGCTGCGGGAGGGTGATGCGCGGTGTGAGCGCTGGGTGCGACAAGATGGAGGGTTCGAGCACCAGTGTGCCACCGAGTACAGAAGAGGTCGATTGGGCGGCGATGATGGCAGAGACGAGTGCGGTGGTGGTGCTTTCGAGCGCATGGAGTGCGTCTGTGGGCGCTTTCGCGACCTGGATCATGTGTCAGGATGGGTGTAAGACTAGATGAGCGATACGAACCGCTTGTGTTCCGGTATTGGGTGGCTTGACCAATCCCTGCGTGATTGCGCGCCAGATAGCGTCGGCGGGCACGTCGGGGTCTGTCCAAGGCACGGTAAAGAGCGGCGAGTCCCATCGGACCATCGACGACGGCTCTTCGTACCGCTGAACAAGGTTATCCAAACTAACGGGAGAGGGTCAAGGATGGCGTCGAATGCAGGGTATCACGAACGCGCACGTTTCAAGCGAGTACGATAACCCGTCCTTTCGCGATTTGTTCCATTCGCGACACCGTTCCGGAGGCGCCATTACGTAGACCTACTTTGCTCTGTCGACCGCGGGGGAAAAAATCGGTGCAAACGCGACGGACCGTGCACACGCGGATCTTGGCTTCCCTGGCAGCGCAGTACATCTGGTACCGGAACCCCTTGATGTAGTTGAGCGAGTCGACGATGACGATGCGGTCGCTTCCAAGGTGTCGTTGGAGTGCAGTGAAAAGAGCCCCGCGCGCTGTTTTCTCAGATTGGCCGTCTTGAAGCGTGTTTAGATCTGTCGCGCGCCGCGCTCGATGTAGGGCTCACCATCGTACGCCGAGCGAGGAATGTTGAGGTCGTCGTCGGAGATGACGGTGACGACGAGGAATGGACCAGTATAGCTGGGGTCAACGAGACGTCTTTCGAGGTAATCCTTGATCTGTGTTGCGCGATGGGACTTGCCTGAGCATGGAAATCCCGATATCGTGACGAGCGCCATGGATGCAGCAGTTAAATTACGTAAACAATTGCCGCAGCTGGAAGAAAAGAGTGTTCTGACTTTGGGTTCTCATCGTCCAGCCTCAAGCAAAGCGATGCGCTAGACCAATATCTTGTCATGGATTGGACCGGCGATTCACTGCAACACCATGATTCTATGACATCGGTCTGAACGGTATGTGCTTGGTCATTCCCGCAGTGTTGCACAGCAACAGGGAAAGTATACTATAAATAGACTGACATGTTTTCTAGCTATGTACTTATGTCGGAAAACTTACGCCGGGTGGCGTGCGCGATTGGCCGCCGGGAACATGCCTCTTAGGGACGCAGGTAAGTTTTGTGGGTTATAGATAGATACATAAGCAACGTGGAGGGTTATCTGTCTTCAAGTTCGCATCCCGCAGCAACTACTATCTTCTGCGCATCATGTCGAGCCAGGACGACCACGAAGCGATATCCGAAATCACCCCACTGCTCAACGGTTGCCAAAAAACCGGCCCTTCGGAGGACTCGGAGCGAATCGGTTTGCTACCAGAGATGCTCGTTGTTCCAGTCATGTTCGCGACAAGTCTGGCGACACTAATGCCAACGACAACTTTGATGGAACTTGTGCGATTGATCGTCTGCAGGCTCTCCACCACCCCGCATAACGACGTCGTTACGCTCCTAGCAGATGACTCATTTCTATCGGACATCTGTGATTCGCCAAAGGTCATGCGGAACTACTCGATTGCTATTGCAATACTTGGTGCAACCGAAGGTTTCATGGGTATGCTCTTGCTACTTTCCGATGGATGCTGCCGTTGCTCATCGATGTCCTTCCTAGCGGTGGCTGGCTGCGGCATCTTGAGCCAAATTTCGTCCTACTACGGGAGGAGACCCGCCTTATTGTTCCTTCTTGCTGCTGGGATCGCAGGTACTTTGTTGATCCCCGCATCGCAGCATGTCCCGGAGTTGCTCAGTGA
>JBBPMP010000556.1:0-17513 GCA_038090395.1 Boletales sp. KT-2023a
AGACCAGAGTCTATGTATTCAAGACTGTCGAACGCCATGAGAGGAAGCAGGTCGTGGAAGCAACGTATGGAGGGGTCCGGGCCATGGGGTTCCAATCCAGAGCGGGTTCTGTCAAGGCTGAACACCTAGACTAACCGCAATCGTCCGATCGCGCTGGCCACAACATATGTTGAGAGGCGAGATTCTCTTTTGAAGGGCAGGGATGGAAATAGGCACCAAATGATGTGATGACAGGCAGTTGAATGCGAGAGAGCAGGCTTGTGATCGAAGTTTAAGAGTCCCCGAATTGGAAATGAAGGTACGCAAGCCTGAAAAAGTGAGTGGTGGGTCCAAAGAGGATACCTCGTCCGGCAGTGTGGTGCTCAGCGCGAAGGAGAGTAGGCATGCGGGATAGATATACAAGAGCGTCCACACCCAAAACGATTGTGTCACAATCCACTACGTGAAGATTCGACCAGCAGCAGACGTGAATGGAGACGATGTTGCTCAGCGTAGTAGATATGGAATGAAACAGAGTGATGCCAACGTTACTGATGTTTGGGGATAACTTGCAAACGATTCGAGGGTACCCTGGAACAACTCGAAAATCCTGCCGGACGACATACCGAGTGTAGTCAAGGATGGGAAGGGCAGACATGACAAAGCAGCGATTTCATCGTTACAAAAGCAATGGAGATATCGAACATTTGAAAAGGGTAGCATTGATGACGAGTTCAACAGACTCCCGGTAGAACCCTTGTACGAAGTTACGAATGTGCCAGATGCGACGAGAGTAATTTAGCAAGATACGCCATTCACCTTCTCGAAGTGGTTTGCTAAATCCATACGCCGTGTCCTGATTAGCGTAAATTAATCGCTACCAAATCAAACCACGAAGAAAGATGGGAACTCCCTTACCCAGAACTTGAAAAGGCCTTTATTATGTTTGTGCAGAGAGCATATTTCTGGAAGACATCGTGATATGGGAGAAAGGTCCATCAATTCTGACCAGAAAATATCCAGTGCTCACGCAACTAGATCCGTACCACACGGTAACAATGCTAGCGGTGAATAACAATGACCAAAGATGTTTGAAAGGATCTCCTGTACTCGAAGCGCGGCGTGTGGCATGGTGTCAAGTTGGAGAGACTCGTCATGATGCTCTTCGCAAAGCTCGGACAAGAAAGTACCCATCTTTACAGTTTAGGGGTGGAAATATTGACGACAGGACCTTCCATCATGTGCGTTTCTCCCACTCGTATTGTCGCGCCGTTACTGATACGGGATCCGTGCCTATGAAATGACATCTGTGGAAAGCATCAAAATTCGTGTACCATCATGACTCGATCGAGATGGCGCCGAAAGATCGTTCGTCCATGTTTTGATTTCCGTCTGCGATGTTGTAGTTGGCTTTGCCCCATGGACCATGACACCGACATTTCTTCATTGCAGGAGAGAGATCCTTGGTGAAACAACGCGCGTTCGCGGAACATCCGGGGCGAACTTCCAATCACCAAACTCTATCCATTCTTCCAGCAGCCACCGGAGTTCCTCGCCGGAATAGGTTCGATTCACTTTTTCGTGGTATCTTGTGTTTAGGACGAGTCAAGCGCACCATCGATGTCTTGTTTTACTATATTCGCGGAAATATTTATTACCTCGCTGCACTGTCATCGCCCATCGTCGTTATTGTTCGCCGTCCTCCCCCTCACGCACCTGCAACGCCTCCTCCAACTCTCTTACCCTCGCTTCCCACACGCCCGCCTCCTCCAACCGTTTTTCCAACGTCCGAATCTCTTCCAACACACGAATGAGATCGCCCGCGAGTGGTCCTCCACCGGGTGTTGTTGGCAGGGGTGACGTTGGCATATCAGGGGTCTCTCCGAACTTGGCATCACCGTCGACATTTGCGTCGGCGGTCGCGATTGGTGTAAATGTCCACCGACCCGTTCCATCCCCAACCAGCGTCAACAAATGCGTGTGATACCTCGCCAAAGAGGGTCTACACCATGTGAACAACGCGCCCACACCAAACACCAACGGGGACGTACCTCAACGAAATGGTGACCAGCGAAATACCGAGCGACTTCGCATGCTCGTACATTTGACCCTCGACGTCGCTCGAGACCGCGCTCGTGCATTCTAGTTTAGATCGGTAAGAATGAACGCTGGTAAGACATACACATCACGTACCGTCCAAGATAGCAAACTTTGGTCGATGATAAAACACGCGCGCCAGCGCCATCTGAGCCACGCTTTAGCTCCACGTCCCGCCCAGAACACAAAACTCACCCTCTGCTTCTCCCCCCCACTCAACACATCTCGCCATTCCTTTACAGTCCCCCACCCTCCCTCTCGTTCTACCAAATACCCCAAATGCGCCGCCTCCAAAATCGCTTGGAGTACCTTTAGCCCCGCCTCGGCATTTCCCCCATGCAACGCATAAAACGTGCCCAATGTCTGGGGGTAAATCACCTGTTCAAGTAACGACCCCGTCACCATGTATGCGCGCTGCGGGACGACAAAAACGCCTGGTCTCCGACGACCGGTCGTTCCATCGATCTCGGTGTCGGCGGTGGGACGGGTGACGCGTGCCCCAGGACCGCTGGGTGCCCAGAGGCCAGCCAGAACGCGTGCAACGGCCGTCTTGCCTACCCCGTTGGAGCCCGTTATCATGAGATGCATACCCGGACGAAGGACGAGGCTCAGCGCTCGGACAAGGGTCGTGCCGGAGCCCGAGAAATGTTCGATAGGTTCTGCCTCTTCGTCTATATACTCGCCCTCTTCCTTAGACGTTTCGCATGGCCCCCCGTTCGACGCAAGTGAAGAAAGTGTCTGAGAAGGGATGCATACATCGACATCCCGTAGCTCAAACGTGTCTCCGTCACCGGATTGAGCTGGCGGGAGAGCCGCAAGACTGTGTAGGGTCGACAAGAGGGTATACAATCTGCACCATGGTATAAGATCAGGGTCATCAGGAATGATTGGTTGAGGTACCTGCCGGTTAGACCAGCGACTTCGACCAAATCTTTATATGCATACATGAGTCGCCCGCCCGCATCGGCGAGCGAAAGTAGAAGTCTACGATTAGATATATATGCTAAGGTGAGACCGGTCAGACAGGATCGTTCTCAACATTTGAGTGGAGGGGCCTACTCTCGGTGCGATCTGCCACCACCCGGTCGTTGGAAGCGTCACTACGCTTGCGCGTGATCAACAACGGCACGGCAATCAATCCATACCCTGCCGCGCTCCAGAGGTACTTGATCACGAAATCCTCGGTCCACTCGTACGCAATCCGAATTTTGTAAATCGAGTTGACGTGCTTGATGAGGCGCAAATACGCGCTGGTGAGAATATCACGTTCGCGCGGACCGCCATTGTAGAAGCTGATATGGTCAGACAGACGTCGTGTGTGCGTTGAAAAAGGGATACTTGCGCTACTTCTTCGCACTCTCTGCCCACCCGGCCCACGCCGGCCCTGTAATCACCCTCTAAACGCGCCTCGATGGCGGCCAGACGCCCAAATGCGGGCGTGACCGCTTGGAGAATCTAGAGCAATCCAAATGTTAATTCGGATGTGCGAACAACCCAACGCACCTTGATTGTCAAGTAATAATTTCCAAATAAGAGAAACGTGCCCCTAAACCCGAGGGACCGCGACAGCTGAGACGTAAAGAGCAAGAGATCGAGCGAAGGCTTCATTAAATTACCGCTACATTCGCGTCGGTCAGTCTGCGATGAGGAATGAGAAGAAACGCACTATATACCGGCGACGCTCTCCGACCATGACTCGACGTCGGCCGTAATGTACTGGTCGACGCCCTGAAGCGGGATGCGGTGGTAGCGGAGGTAGGGTTGTGACGAGAGGTAGAGGTCGTGAATGTACCGCGTGAGACGGTCCCTGAAACGGAGCGAGAGTTTGGATTGGAGGTAGCGGATCTATGTCGGGTCAGCCTGCGATTGTGCATGGCAGGAGTACACACACCATGGAATTGGTGTAGATACTCGGGACGGCAAGCGCAAACCAGAGGGCCAAGCCCCTAAGGAAGCCGGGTCCGTCTGCGCTAACGAGATCTCGAACGATGCGCCCATCCAGTCTGGCTACCGCGACGCTGAGAACCGTGCGGAGGACGAGAAAGCACGAGTGTGTGACGAGCAAGAGGGTCTCGCGGGAACGGATCGAAGGGATGACGATACGGAGGAGGGATCTGAGCTGCTGCCAGGACGAAAGGGAGAGCTTGGAGTGTGTGTCGTGGTGGAGAAGAGGAAATAAGCGCGCGAGTTTGGCGAGTTCGGACTGGGAATTTATGGGAAGCGGGATGGGATCGGAAGAGGGGCGGGAAGAAGGGAGGAGGGCAGAACGAAAGACGGCGAGGGAGGCGACGAGCACGAGCAGAGAACGCCGTCGACTGGGCTTGGAGGAGATGACCATCAAAGGGACGTTCGTAGTCCAGCGTCATTCATGAGATATATCATAACAAACACGTGATTCTCGCATCGGATCAAAGCACAGAGCGGTATGGACCATACAGGATCAAAACGTGAAACACCCCAAGCACTACAGACACCTGAAGTCGCTCATTCGTCGTGTCCGCCAGTGCGGCAATCCCTAGCGCGGCCAACAAGATCGGTCGGTGTCGCATGTGGTTCCAGCACAACGCAACCGAGACCGCCTGTGAATACGATCAACGCGACCGTCTCAAAACCGATGGGACACTACCTTGGCCGCAAGTATGCATGCTTTCAGCGTTCTGATCAGCGTTTCTTGCGTGCCACCCATCCGCCTAAGATGCCCGAGGAATCTGGCCCCCGGAAACACAGGGCGGAGAAGTGGTGTTTTGTCTCCCCGAACCGAACTTGGACCCTGATGTCCTTCCGGGGTAGGCACAGGTGGCAGCGCTCGCGGACCATTCGGACTCAGCTCGCGACGCACTTCCTCCGTCGCCCGTCTGACAGGAATCAGCGTCCCCGATGATGATCCCGGGATCGTCGTCACCGGATCAAACTGCAAGCGTTTGTCGATCTGCGTCAAACTCGTCATGCCCTTCAAACTCTCATACACGTACCCTTCCTTGTCGCAATGCACTCACGATCCGCTCGCTCGTCGGACGTACCAGTGGATTCACGCTCAGCAAGCCCTCCAACAAGACCAGGAACGCCCGCGGCAAATGTCGGCTTTCAAACACGGCCAATAACGTGGATGAACTCCGAAATCTGACGCCATCGTCAATTATGCCTCTGATCGTAGAAAGGTCTCGCTTACCCCGGATACGTCAAAATTTCGTGTTCCAGCTTGTCCATCTTGTCTGCTTCATCCCTCGCGCTTGCTTCGCCTTCTGTTGCATACCGATACGGCAGCCGGAAGAAAAGCATCTTGTGGAGTACCATTCCCAATGACCACATGTCGGACTTGGAATCGATTTCCTGTAGAAGGCCTGTCCGAGGGGATGGCAGTGATTCTGGTGATGCATATTCCAGCCTGATACAACGAGTAAAATAGACTGCTGCAGTGCAACGAACCACTTACGTCCCGGTGTTTCCGGAGCGCGGGCCTGAAGAGTGAATTCTGTCACGAGACGTACCAAAGTCCGACAGCATCGCGCGGGGTCTAGATATGACGGTAGGGGTCACTACGAGCACGAGGAAACGAGAGTCGTAGGGATACTTGCATCATTTCCCCTTCGTCCCACGTTAACAGCACGTTACCCGGTTTCAAGTCCAGGTGCAAGATCGACCTGTCGTGCTACGAAAATACGTCATTGTCGCGACTCAGCTTCAAGTAAACCACACGAACCAAAAACGCAAGGCCTTCGACGACATCTGAGAGCAGGCTTTTGACCTCTTGCGCGCTGAGCAGGTGGACAGCTTTCAAGCTCGACCGACCAACGATACGATCACCCGAACTCTCTGCAATCTCTTGACGTAGACGTTCACGCTCTTCGGGCTGCGCGCTCTTCATGGCACGAAATGCCCGGATGCGTGCCGAAGGCGACTGTAAGTCAGCGGGTGAATCTGGTGACGACCGCATGTGAGGTAGCCTCGTGGGCCGTCCTAGCCGAACATCAATTAAATCATCCAGACTATCCATCCCAATGCCTAAGCATTCTGGTCACCCAAATCCCATGGTCAACGTACCTCCCTCCTTCTGCCCATTGCATCAACACGCTGCCCCGCTAGTCAGATCATCCTCCAAAGCCAATCAAGTACGGTAACTCAACTGTAGCGTTGGTACTTTGGGGCCAAACGGCGAGAACTGACACGTCTCCAACCACGCATGATGATACGTAATAATATTCCTGTGATGGAGGGTCTCCAACAATCGGACCTGCAACCCGATTCAATATCCAATCCGTCTCTCGTCGATTAGCGCTCAACGCACCTCACGAAGGGTACCAAGTAGATACGAGTGTGACTCGCCCACTGCGATCTTTTTCACTGCAAATCGTCCTAGAGGTGCAACTACATGAGCGGACGCCACCCGGGATACAACACACACGCAGGCGTACCCAGCGGATTACCGTCCAAGACGTGCTACAATCACCCGCTAGCGATCCTTGATCCAACGCAAAACGCCAGACTCGTACGCACCTGACACAGATACACGCTCCCGTTCGCACCCATCCCCAACCGGTACTCTTCCTGAAAGAACGCCTTGAAGTACCCTTCGGCCATCGCCTCGCGCGGAAACGCGGACGGCCTGCTCCCGTGCCCAAACCCGTTGCTCGGCGGCGGCGGACTCGACGGCCTCGAACTCTCGTTGACGACCGCCAGCAGCTGGAAATAGTTCGACGCCCGACTGTGCGTCTCTCGTAGGTCCACGTCCATGTCGTCCACGACCACCTGGTCGTCGTCGTCGTCGGCCGCCGCGCGCCCGAACCCAGGCGGAAGCGGCCGGTGACAAAACGGACACGAGGCGCGCGAGACGTGCTGCACGCCCGCGTGGGGCTTGTGGAGGACCGAGAGGGCATGCGAGGTGGGGTTGTAGAGGACGACTTGATTCGAGGCGTGCAGGATGGGCTGCCATTCGGGCTCAGGAACGAGGGCAACGAGGGCTCGGTTGGGCGAAGGGGGAAGGCTGTCTTCGAACATTTGGCCCTGAGGGAAGGAGCACAAGGGTGGCGCAACGGGGGAGATACGGCGTCAAAGTGGAGTGATGCTGCGCCTCAATGGCACGCGACTCGGGGCAGGTCGTCGTGTGGTCAACGTTTGGTGCGGCTCACGACACCGTACGGGGTCGTTGCAACTCGTGAACGTCGATGGAGAGGGCGTTGCGACACAAACCCTAATGCAATGACCCAGAAAAGGAAGTGTACACCTTTCTTCTTACGTCGCGTCAGTTGTCAATATTCAATATTCAATGTTAGCCAGCTCTAAGATGTGATCTGAGCATCCATGGCAACTCTTCCATGACAGCGCCAGAATCACACCTTGTTTCAGCTGCATGCGGATCCTTCTCAGAGTTTATCAAATGAAATCTACTACACAACGCTATCCACACCCGACGCCATCTGACTCAAGTACTCGCGATCGCTCATATGCCGAGTACGATTCACTTTATTAGACCTCCCCACCTGCCCGTGGCGTCAACGTGGTTGCCAAAGTATTCACACTCGATCTACCGATATGCGGTCTGCACCCGACTGGGGGATCTCTCCCAGCCGACACCGTACCAATACCAAGACCGCCAAGCATGACATCGTACATGACAGACGTTACTTCGTTATATACTGCTACACAAAAGACCGAGTCGGAAAAGCGATGGACGGGTCGACAGAGTCGACGATGTTACATAGGTATCAGAACGAATGTCGGCGGCTTTCACCCCATGTCTCTGACTAGATTTCTCCCGGGATCGACAGTCTGGCACACGGCCGAGTATGTGCCGACGGACATTGGAAACTCGCGCTGTGGCGCTCTCCAGTTCAAGCGCTCCTCGCGCCTATGCTTGGGCGCTCGTTCGTGTCGTCAGAGTGCCCTCCGGTATGTCCTCCGATATATATTCGGGCGTTCAGGTTGGCAAGAACGGTGTTACAGTAGGCCGCGCAGATCGCAAAGCCAGGTACGATGTAGACCAAGGTTGACGGAAAAACGAGCGACTGAGTTCAAGAGTTCGCATGAAAAGCACCAGCGGACCCGCAAAACGGTTGCACGCACTAGGATGAGGGTGAAGACAACAAATGCGGCCGTCCAAATGCCCGAGATAACGCAAAATACCACGAGCCGCATCATAATATTCGCTGTCCTGAGCACAGATGTCCCTCGAGTCAGAACGTTGACGTGTCACGACTCACAAAGCAATGGATGCTGCTCACTTTGCAAAACCAGTGGCAACCAACTCGTGGCAAAGCAAGAAAGACATGGAAATAGCAATCAGAATATCCAACCCAGCCGGGACAGAGAGAAACACAAAGACAAAATTCTGCACTGAAGTGAGTTCATTACCATGAAGATGTGGTTTGCCCTTGCCATTAATTTTTTTTCACTGAGTTTGGTGGGCAAGAGATTCGTGGCACTACAAGAAAATAGGAGTTGCGTACCCACACGCAATGTAGGACATAGTGAAAGGAACATACAGTGCTTCTTTAATGTAAACTGAAAATGGGATCGTCAATGCTTTGTGATGTCAAGGCCACCGTGGCAGCTTACTGGTAATGATGACTGATACCGGGTCAAAGAAACTTGTCAGAGTTTTGGCCACGGACATTGTAAAGCCTTACCAATATCAACTGCCACTGGTATAAGCTACAACATATGTTCATGCGATATTATGATTACTTATTCTCGAGCAGGAACTACTTACCGCTACGATCGGCACAAGAATCTTTCTACCGCTGACTGTACAGCAGCCAGTAAATATTAATGAGAGGGACCTGAAGGCCGAGCGAAACGCACACATGTAAATTCGATAGATGAAAAAGCATTGTGCCAATGTTGCGACGATAGCCTGAAAGATATTAGGCTAGTTGTGGGAAGAAAATAGCACATACAGAGGGTATCATCTGGGTCTATACCTCGTTGGCATGCTTGTCGGTGAATCCGCAAAAGGTACTTACGATGAGGCAGCTAGATCCATAATTAAGGAGTAAGAACTGAAATTAAGAAGACAATGACGCACGGACTATACACCAGAAATCCCAGTGGGCTCTCAAGACTCGTCATAATGTACTTGTATACTATACGCAGGATATGCAAACTAAGATCTGAAGGATCGACTTGAAAGACAAACCTCCCCAGATAATCAAAGCTTCATGGATCGTATTGGCTATCCTATCGCGAAAGGTCAGGAACTTTGCTGGCTGACATGACGTTGCGATACCATAAGACAGCTACCTAGCAAAGGCATTTTTCATTAATGGCGTTCAACAGACCTATTCATAACACGACATACAAGGCTTTTCAAGCGTATCCCATCGTCCGGATAGCTGTAGCAATGTCAGGGAAATCAACGAGCGCTGAAATTAAGCCCACTGGATGTAATAAAAATACCTGGTGCGAAAAGTAAAGGCTCGATCGATACATATAATACACTCTGGCTGTAGAGAAGAAGCTCACGTTTGCATGCATGTAACACCATAAAACGCGACCGACAAGACAACACCAAAATACAGAGGACCATATATTGACCCGACTGGCACGAGGGGGACTGCTGGACTGGTCGTCATCGTGGAACTCCTTGCCCTTGTATCCCTGTAGGCTGTCCTGAGCGATGTTACCTTCAGTGATGCAGTGGATTCTCGCTGTCAGTTGTTTTGGTCACCGCTGTATACATACATCCTCGGACCTTGTCCGATATTTTGATAGCCTAATCTTTCGCCTTCCGGTCCTTGTCTGTCCGCCTCACCTCGTAGGGCAGCGTGACTGATCGTTACCATATCCCTGGCCTAGTTACGCCCCTTGCCATTCTCCTACCTAAGGACTGTCGAACGTAACTCATACTCCCCGGCCTTTGGAATAGGGCTGCTTTTTATGTCGTTTATTCCGAAGCTACATCCTTAGCGAATGAAATACACCGTACTTAGTACGAAGTGAAGATAGGCATACCGGCGGTCCCACTTACGAGCAAAAATAGCTTTGACCTCGCTTCTACAAGAACCTCGCCCTACTGTTTCAAAAAGACGCCCCAGACTTAAAATTAGCTGGTGGACGAGGGAGTGATGGTCACTCATCTAGTAAAAACAATACTCACATGCTGTCCACTGCGACTCTCGGATATCATCAAGGCGGCCTCGGATCGAAGAACTTGAAAATTTCGTCTATGAAGCTTGTTGCCAAAAGTCACGAAATTCCGATTTGTCGGCTCACCTGCAGGACTCGTGCTCTACCGTGACGCACGTGCTTGCAATCACAGCCGGAGGCCTTAACTACGCGAGGACGCACTCAGGGCTATCACCGGACGTCATACCTTTTACCGCTACATACTGCTTGCGCGTCACGAGTCCCGATCTCAACAACCTCGTCGTCTAACTTATGCCGGGGCCGAGGCCATTCCGCTTGCGTCTGTTATCCCGCCCTTGTCAGGCGCCATCATGATAAACAATCACGCCTGTTTGACAGAACTAACGACAACCTTGAGAACCACGTATCATAGTGACACAGTATAATGCAAAGGCACGAACTTACGTTACATCCGCTGGTTTCTTGAACTCTCTTTCGTGACATTCCGTCGTCGTCGTGCCAACACCACTGAAAACGAACCGAACTATAATAATTCACGTTTGCATGGACACGACTTGCGTACACCTTTAACGTCAAGCTGCTTCACGGCGTCTCATCGGCCCAATGACGAGACTCGCGACCTTATCCCAGGTTGTGCCCGACTCCAGGGTCGTCTGTACCTAGCGCAGGCGTTCCACTCTCGACGTCTGGCGGCCATCCCCTAGCGTATGAAAATTGAATGGCATGCCATATTCAAGTGCACGAAATGCGCAGCAGCGGCGAAAGGGTGGTTTTTGTGATTTTTGCCATTTTTCACATGCCCTGACACTCGGCATTCTCCGCAGCGGCTCGTTATCCCCATGCATCGTTGGGAAGACGATCCGTTGACCCTCGGCATGGGTGTATCGCCTTCATAACTATGGTAAGTAATAGAAGATGCTAAATTACCCGGTAGAAACTTGAACACGGGAATCAAACTATGTTTTAGCTTCATACGATCGCCCGAGAACCTCGGGAGGCGTCGAGTCCTCAAAGCTGCTCTGATCTGATGATGGTCGACATTCTGCCAATATTTTTTCCTCCACCCTAGGATTGTCTTATGGGAGCGGGTTGACGAGTCCGCGGATTTTCCCATCCTCGGATTTCTCTGATACTCCCACGGACTTTTTTTTTTCTGGAGACAGAGAGGTGAACTAAGAAGTCGGCAAGGTTGGTCGACTCGTCGTGTTGACGATGCCTTGAATGTGGAGAGCTGATCAAGGAGCCACCAATCGGAAGAACGCTCGAATACTGAGCGCTGAGTACATATCACCTATTGCGCCATGCAAGTTGTGCAAGCACTCAGTTTGAGCCCCGTTCCTCCTGGCCTTTAACGAGTTCAGCTCTTACTTTTCAAAAGACTTTCCTCAGCCTCCAGGTTTTCCAATGTTCAAATTCAAACTCAGATACTTCTCAAACTCTATCAATTTTCAAGTTCCGATTTCAACAAGGATGTTACCGATTGCAGCACGCAGCTTTGTGGAATCTCAGTGCCACATAATGAGGCATGTGCATCAGGCCGCGTCGACATCAACGGACTGACCAAAATACGACTTGTTTTCAACGATAGCGGCTGATCGATTGTTGGATCAAGACGCCACACCGTTACCCTGCAGGTAGAATATATGTGTGACCAGTGTCCCGCACCTTGTCTACCCAAAATATCTTCGGCTGGCATTTCGACGCCGCACACGTGCACAATACGCCCTCTCGGAGAAGACGGCGATCAGGCCTTCAAGGATTCGAAAAGGGAAGCCCGATCGGCTGTGGTACTAGTGGCGTTCTTGGAACAGCGTTACATAAAGCAAGGAGAATCCGCGTCACCCCAGACGCGCTAACTTAGAGTTCGCATCGACATCGATGGTTTCTTTCAGTCTTGTTCGCCGTCGATCGGCATGACCTGCGCTAGCAAAGAATCCCGTCGAGCGACTTTTCTAGCAGGATGCTAGTTCAATACGCCGCGTTTGAATTGCTAGCGCATACTCTAAGATCGGCTGTCGTTCGACACGACACGACACTGAGCCGCTCAGACTGGCCAATCACTGGGAGTAATTACCTCATTCAACCATCTCCGAACGTGACACCAGAATGTGTGTTTACCGATATCCGAGTTCGGTTCCGACGTTCGTACGAGGTATCGTGTCGTATTTACCTTGCACCGCCAGTTCTGGTCATTCGGAGATTGCCCGTTTGGCATCATATCTGTCAGTCTTGCTGGACACGATAAAAGTGCATGGGGTTCGTAACAAGACGGAACGCTTCTTAACTTTCTTTTACCCACACCCATTGATCCAGCTTCCTCCCCCCCCTCGTCCATCTCGTGACGGCATTGTACGTGGAAGGACGGCGAGGTAAGGAAACTTGGGTCATTGTTCATAAATTGATGATCGCTGACTGTGCGGAAAGTATTGCGCCCGCTCGTCATAGATTCGAGTTTGATAATCCAGCGCCGGCGCACTTTCCCCACAGCAGCGCTCCTTCTTTTGTGCACAGTCATATCCCGCCAACCCCCCTCTATATCCAGTGCGAGAACTTCTTTTCCCTCATCAACGACGCCCAACTCGAATTCTCCCCTCCACACACACCAAACGTCGAACCAAGTAAAACACCAAAGGTCAAACATGTTCGTTATCGACGATGCGTCAGCAAGAAAGCCCACGAGCGTATGGAGCAACAATGATTCCTATCTTCCCCGCGCCAAACCCCCATCCCCACTCGTAATCCCAAAAAAGGAGCCGAAGAAGCCCTCCAACAACAGCAAGACGTCGTTAGATTCAGCGGGCTCTCGAAAGTCGAGCATAGGAGCTCTGTTCAGAGGCCGTTCGTTAGCGTTTCGTGCTAAACCAGAACGGCGGGCGGAGCAACCGATGGTAGTGCGACCATCGGTAGAGCGACCATCGGTAGAGCGGCCATCGGTAGAGCAGCCAACGGCGGAGGAACCTACGACAACAGCAAATACAGTGGGAACGCTGGAAAGTGTCCCGGACGATGAACCCATCGATGTGCAGCCATCGTTGGTGCGGCCGGATAGTCCGTCAACGTCTTCGGACTCTTCGGAGTCATCCATGTCCAGCGAAACTATCGAGGAGGTGCCGATCCAGACGATTTGTGAATGGGAGCCCCCGGCGAGTTGGACCGGGTCTGCAGAGGCGATCTTGGTGGATAAAGAAAAGCGATCGACGTTGGCGGGAGGATGGTCGGCCAAGAGGAGGCGAGCACGCAGCACATCGAAAGCCGTCGTCTGTGATGCCCGTCCGCGCAACGCTCGGCTGTCGGAGGACATGGGATCCATTCAATTTGCCAACGTCGTGAAGCTGGATCAGGGAATTTCGGTCACGCGGGCGCAGGTGGTGGAGATCCAGTGTTTCAAGGGATGGGACGAGAAACCTGTGGCGGACGTCGTCCATCAGTTGAGGGAGCTCAAGTGCAAGTAGGGAGGCGGCGGTTCAAGCGAGACGTTTTGGACTATCTTGATGTGGCGTCGTGGAACGGCAGAATATGTACATATGTTTCTTGCGCGGCGGCCATTTCCCCTATGTACGATAAAGTAGCGTTCAGTGTCATGTTGTGGAGACTTGTTTCTTTTTTTTTTTTCCTGACAAGGTTTAGCCAACTAGCTTACTAGTACCCGATGTAGTTGGCGTGGGGGAAGTACTGTACAATACGATAGACAGAACTCAAGTTGACATCGATCGGTCCATTCCATGTGGCGCACGGAAATAAGAGCAGAGGTTGGCAGGCGTCACAGCCTAGAGCTTGCCCTGTGTCGCTCCCTGCCGTAATCGGTGCCGGTTCACCGCATCAAGAATTCCTGAACAGGGTCGGGCTTACACAGCAAACGTCGGTCAACGCGCTTCAGCTTCGGGTTCGGAAGGCACCACCACGGTGCGCAGTAGTTCGAAGAGGCGCAGCAGAAATGCGGAGCGGACATTCGGAATACAAGGAGAATGATGTGGAGCTAGGGCGTACCAACAGCAGCATGTTGACTCGGAACCGGAAATCGCCGTAAAACGGAAGACGAATCTCGGTCGCTCGGAGATAGTGTTTTCTCGAACGATCAGCGGAGCGAGTTACCTGCAAGGCTGGGCCGCGTCGGTCAGCAAAGCGTGGGCTCTAATACGGCTTGCTGTAAGTGCATCGTTGTCCGTAGTCGAGGTGGAAGTGAAGAAAGTAGGGCTGCTCCTAGCGCAACGGGACGCGACGGGATGTGGGCGCGTACAGCTGAAGCTACAGGACGCCGAGAAGGCCGGGCCAACATATGCTTTCGTGAAAAGCTCGGCTCAACAACACGTGGCGCATGGAATGAAAGCTTTACGACTTACATATGCTGTAAAGGATTTTACAAGTAGCGTTAGCAAGGGTAGATTGATGCGGTCAGACTTGGGGTCGAAGGTAGTGGTCCGAGGACGGAATGTGTGTACTAGTACATTCGTATGTAAGTAAGCAACGGGGAAAAGAAGCGACTCGATCGTGTGGAAATATCTGTGTCTTCTCACACGGTCTCGCCCTTGGAGACGAGGAAACAAACAAAACACTTTCTTGTCCTTGAAAGGTGAGTTTGTTTGTACCCTCTGATGCGGCATCCGGGCTCGGACGTTATGGCGATCGTGTCACTGCACCTCTCTCGCTGCGGCTTCCCTCGGATCCATCGTTTGCGGACCTGAATAACAACGGAAGTCACCGCCTCAGTGTATGTCGTAGCGAGCTCTATCCGACCATATGAACAAATGCGAACGGAAATTTGGAGCCAATATATTTTTGCGCTAAACTAATCCTCGTCTGGAAATGGTGTGCTTTGTCTTCTCTACAGCCTTCCTGCGCACTCCACACCATGCCATCACTCTTCTTCTGAAGGCGTAGCTCGAACTGTGGTCATAAGCGCACGCGGACGCTATGCGGACGGTTATTCACCTATGACGACTCTTCCCAGCCCGCTACTGCGCATCCCGCATTGATGCTGTGCCGCTGAGGCGGTGTCCGAACGTCACACTGCGCCTCCCCCGCTCGCTTCGAAAAAATTAACCCTGCTACATATCCAGTACTTCGGTGAGCGAATCTTTACATCAGTGTCCGATCCAGCTCATCGGTCCCCTCCTTGGCGGTGGGGAACCACACAGCCCCGTGCTTCATTGTGCACGAGTACCTGAGCCATCGTCACCCCTGTGTCATGTATCGCATAATAAATTGCACTCCGCATTCAACTCGACCGTGGGATGTGATACACTGGAAAGCCAATCTCATCCTGCTAAATTGGTTCCATTTTTGATCTTCGCATTTTATCATCCCCCTTCGCCGGCCAAAGCACCCTCGGAAAGATATCCGATTATTTAAGGCCCTTCATAGGCATGTTACTGCATGCCCCCCCTTGTCTAACATCCCCAACCATCATGTCCTCGCACCAAGCGTACGTATCCGTCATGTGGGTTGCAAGTTACTGACATCCTTCTCCAGGCCGTATCATCATACTAGCTCGACTCCGATCCACTACGGGGGCGGTTCAGGCCATCCCGTCGTACGACGGTCTCAATCTCCGAATCCATCTTGGGTGCCGGGGATTGCGACCGGTGATCAGGCCGGCTACTACCCACAGTCCCATTCATCCGTTGATCGGGTGGGGACACTCTTAGCGGCGCACGAATCCCAGGTATGTTCGTGCCACACTCTTGATGGTATCGCAATTTACCTTTCTCCCCTCTCAACTTGGAGGATATGAACTACTCCTTCAACGATCTGCAATCTCCACAGGGCACCTCATTTCAAGACACGGGTCCCGCCACCGACGCCACGCCCAATGTGGGCCCACGCTTCCCTGTTGTGGTACAGTCACTGACGAATCCCGTCGCCGTTCAGGACAATACTGACAATCGTTTTGATTTCACTGCCCCGTCTTTTGTTCCTTTTTCCGATGTTGATTATAGATATCCTCAATATCAGAGTTCTTACGCTGCTTACGAACAAAGTCACGATCCGTCCGGACAACATGTCGCATACCCTATGAACTACCTCCCGTTTGGTGGATATTACCCACAAGAATTCCTCGCCCCCCAAACGTCTCAGCCCCCTCTAACGCCTGTCTACCCGGGCTCCTCGTCTTCATCCCCGCCACAGTTCCTCGTTTCTGCCCATGGCGTGCCTGTGTACGGGATAGACACGGGGCCCGAGCGACCCACTCTAGGGAGCATGACACATGCGGTTAACACCATAAGTACGGGCCTGTCGGCTGGCTGGCACAGCCACCCATCTCCTGTGGCGAGCTCCAACCAAAATTTTGCCGCTGGCCCCAGCCACCAGGCCCCGAGCTCTCCCGAAAGAAAGCGGCCGTCGTCCACCGACGAAGAACATTCTTCTGGTGCTGTATGTATACGCCAATTCATGCGCCACAACACAGCTGACACAGAAGTAGACAGCACGCAGAGTGTTGCCTCGTCCGAACATGGCATCGAGCGTGCATTCTGCGTCTTCGGATTCACACAGGGTTCATCGCCATCTGACCGTCCGTCAGCGAGGTCCTGTGATCCCGCAAGATCGATACACGACGAGCAGCATCTCGATCTTCAACACGCCTGACCAACACCCTCCCATCTCCTTTGGGTTGGAGAATCCACATGAGATAGGGGTGCCCATTATTGATATTCTTGATAAGACGGGCAGCTTTGCTCGTATCCGGGATCCCACACAGGAATTCAGTCACAAGGGGAAGAAGACGTTTACTCTTCGTGTGCAGGTGGGTCTTCCTGCTGTGAACCAAGGTGTGGCGTGTGGCTCAACATCTGGCGGTGTGCTCTAGTGGCCGGGGTACAAATCGTGGTCAAAGACGATTGCTGCGTTGAACTGGAAGAAAAACCGCGCCCCTATTACCCGTGTGAAACTCGCTGAAGCGGTTGCGACGGCCATTCGCGATTTGGTCGAGGTTGGCATTTTTTTCCCCGCTATTCCAGTGCTTGTTGTGTATTCTAATACCTTCTCCAGAAGAAACAGGATGAGCGATTTGATTCACAGTATGCGGCGTGGAATCTCGCCCCTGGCGGCATCCGGCTTGAGCAGCTGTGTCTTGTTTCGCTGTTCCACGTGTCAACGGGCAGTTGGCAGCCTCAGTTGTGCTTGCTTGAGCCTCGTTGAGTTTTACCCCTGCTCGGCCCGCATTTCCCCTTTTGCTTTTCCCTACAGCATATATTTATATGGATACGGATATCTCCTTTTCTTTTCTTTTCTTATCTTCCTTCTGTTTTTATCTCAAATTCGCATTTTCCTCGCCGTTTTTTCTCGTGGTCTTTTTATTTTATTTTTCCTTGCTTGAGGTAGGGACGTGCATTTTTCTGGTTTCCGTTTGAGCACAC
>JBBPMP010000557.1:0-17509 GCA_038090395.1 Boletales sp. KT-2023a
CACTAAGAACTATCTGGTTGTATAGGATACACTGTATGTCGCTGCAGCCACAACTGCACAAATAAAAGATAAATCAATAGTGCACGGCGGCACAGGCTGTTTGATGGCAGGTTGAGTTGAGTGGCCTGGTCATAAATCATTTAAAACTAGTGGTCATTCCCACATGCTATTTGTTGCAGGGTCAGCATATTGGGCAAAGGCATGTGCTCGTGTTTGCAAACTTGAATGCAGGTTGGTATCGCTGCGTGCAGGTGGAGTGTGGGCACGATTGGATGAGTGGTGGGACAGTGTAGTCGTAGCACGTCGGCTGCCAGGGTCACGTTTGTGATCAGCATGCTTGAAGGTGTGGTGGGGCTGCATGAGGTGTGGTGCAAGATACAAAACAACATATCACTCACATAAGACAAGTGTCTTCGAGTGTTTGTGGGGTTTGTGTGTATGCCATGATCGTGTCGTATCATGTCCGTAATCAGTGATCATTGGAAGAGAGGGAGGGGGACACAGTTAGTAGATAAACTCAACAAAAATACATATCACTTGTGTGTTCACTTCATTGCATTTGTGTCAAGTCTGGGTTCTCTGGTCTCCGGAGGTGTGGACGTAGGGGGTGTGAAGGTACGGGATACGGAGGTCGGGTCAGATGGTGAGGACGGCGGCTTCAGGAGATGCCTGCACCCTTGTACTGCCCTTGTCTTCGTATTTCAGAGGGGTGGAGTATGGACAGATTACAACGGTGGTGGTGAGGCAACCGAGGCAGAGTGGTGGTTAAGCGAAGAGGGGAAGAGTGAGATTGGACAGAGTGGAGTGGAGAGACTTAGTTGATATTCAAACTGAGGTGATCCTCAGTGAAGTACCGACTTTAAGTACAAGAGAGTGAGGGCTATGTAGCCGAGAGTGTAGGGCAGAACTATGGAGTACGTAAAGGTACATACTAGTGGTGCAAACTCAGGGAAGGCAGAAGGTACGAGAATGGAGAAAGGGAACTAGACCGATCACGAGGCACAGATGAGAACAATAGAGACAAAAGAAAACATAAGTGAATGCAGAACAATAGGAAGAACGAAAGGGAGAAATGGGACCTTAAGGGAACTGGATGTCTGGAGGTGTCCAGACTTGTCACGTGAAGGCAGACCAAGACAGGTGGACTTCGGACAGGACAGTGCGGAGTCGGACAAAGGGTGCGGATAGGGCGGATGAAGGCGAAAGGGCACAGGATGTGACAGTATCCCCCTCTTAGGGCCTGAACCCATGAAGGCGGATGAGAGGGAAGGTCAGTCAGGTGTGAGTGAAGGAGAAAGAAAGAAAAGGAAACAGAAGCGGAGGTGAATAGAATTAAAAGAAAAAGAAACGGGAAATCTACGGAGGTGGGCTGTAAGGTCCGGGTTTTGTAGGGTAATGGAGGTGGTATGCTTCGATCAGCTTGCTGGCATTGTCCAATTCTGTTGTGGGGAGCCAAGAGGTTTCCTCGTCAGTCCCCTCATATCCGGCCCATCTAACGAAGTACAGGAGTTGGCAGTGACATTGCCGGCAGTCAATCTTGGAGTCCAGGATTTCCGCGATCTCATATTTGAGTTCACCATCTATCTTGACAGGCGGAGGTGGAGGTTGAGTGTGGTTTGGAATGGAGTTAGGGACAGAGGGCTCGAGCTGCGAGACGTGGAATACCAGGTGCATGGAGTGCATGGAGTCAGGAAGGCGGAGAGTGAAGGAGTGGGATCCTGGATGTGCGATGACCTTGAAAGGACCGAGATTCTTGTCAGAGAACTTCTGAGAGGGGCGCGTAGTCCGGAAGTACTTGGCTTTCACATATGCTTCATCACTGACTTTCAGGTCCGGAGGAGGAGATCTCTGAGCATCGGCAGGTCCTTGGTATTGCTGTTGGGTGAGTGCCATTTCGGTCCAGAGGAACTTGTGGAGCTGGTGGAGATTGGAGGTATACTCCTGAGCTCAAGTGGAGGAGAGGGTGAGGTCGGAATGGACGGAATGTCTGGATGATAACCTTTGTTTGCAAAGAAGGGGGAGACACCGGTGGTGGCGCTCGGTGCATTGTTGGAGGTGAATTCTGCCAGAGGTAACAAGTCTGCCCAGTTGTCCTGTTGGTAGCTGCAGTAGATCCGAATGTATTGCTCTAGGGTCTGGTTCATCTGCTCGGTTTGTCTGTCGCCTTCTGGATGATATCTGGAGGTGAAGTGGAGATTGATCCCGAGGGCCTTACCGAGAGAGCAGAAGAAATGGGAGACAAATTCGGATCTGCAATCAGAGGTGACATGGGACGGAACTCCATGCTTGGAGAAAACATGCGCTACGAAGAGTTTTGCGAGGTCAGGGGAGGTGATGGTGTCATAGGTGGGGATAAAAATCGCTTGCTTAGAGAGGCGATTGACGACGACAAGGATGGAGATGTAACCGGAGGAGGAGGGGAGGTGTTCGATGAAGTCCATCAAGATTGAGTGCCATGGGTGCTCTGGGATCGGGAGTTGCTTAAGCAGACCATAGGCCCAGTGTCGGGGAACCTTTGCGTGGGAGCAGGCTGTACACAAGGCGATGTATTCTTTGACAAAAGTGTGGAGTCTGGGCCAAGTATAGTTGTGGCGGATGAGCTCCAAGGTGCGATTCTGACCAAAGTGACCTGCTAGGGGATGATCATGCTTGTAGTGGAGCACGCAGAGGTGGAGGTCATTGGCGTTGGGAATGTAGATCCTTCCGTCGAGGCGGAGGAATCCATCAACGTCAACTGACCAACGAGCATCAGAGGAGGTGGAGATGGTGGAGAGGTGCCACTGGGCAATAGGATCGGAGGAGAGTGCGGAGAGGATGTCTTGGTGGAGGAAATCCACATCAATGAGGACAGCGGCACGGAGAGCGGGAGTGAGGAGAAAGGTTGCCTGGAGGGAGGATGCGAGCTGTTCTTGGGTAAAAACAGGCTTCAGGTTGTGCGGGTTGACACGAGTGTAGTCCCTATTCCCCTCTTTTGGGTAGACATCCCAACAGTGAGTAAGGGCATTGGGTTTCGCACCAAGGCATCTGGGGCGAAAGTGGATAACGAGATTGAACTGGCAGAGGAACTCTGACCAGCGGGCTTGGCGGCGCGTCAGGACCTTCGAAGTGGTGAAATACTCCAAGTTTTTGTGGTCCGTGACAATGTCGACCAGAGTTGCGGAGCCCTCAAGGTAGTGGTGCCAATGCTGAAAGGCCTTGAAGATGGCCAGGAGCTCCTTATCGTGGGTGTCATAGTTCAGCTCCAGAGCGGTCAAGGTCCGGGAGTAGAATGCAACTGGACGGAGCTCACCATTGGAGCAGGTGATAGACAGGATACCTGCGACAGCGTAGTCCGAGGTGTCAGTCTCGACCATGAGCGGAGCATTGGGCACCCAGTGAGTGAGGACAGGAGCAGAGGTAAAAGCGGCCTTGAGGCGCTCAAAAGCAGAGCAACAGTTGTCAGAGAAGTTCCAGGGAGCGTCTTTGCGTGTGAGGTGAGTGAGTGGAACGACAATGTCGGAGTAATTGAATATGAAACAACGGTAGAAGTTTGCGAAGCCGAGGAACGACTGGATGTCCTTCACTTTGCAGGGTTCTGGCCAGTTGGAGATGGCTTTGACTTTGTTGGAGGACATGGAGAGACCGTCGGTGGAGAGGCAGAATCCGAGATACTCGACAGAGGTGGAGTGAAACTCACACTTCTCCGGTTTAGCATACAGTCCATGCTTCCAGAGATGGCGGAGTACTTCTCGGATGTGGTCCCTGTGGAGGGATGGGTCAGAGGAGTAAATGAGGATATCGTCAAGGTAGACGACAACACAGACGTTGAGGAGATCAGTGAAGACGCTATTAACGAACCTCTGGAATACTGCTGGCGCATTAGTGAGACTGAAAGGCATTACACACCACTCAAAGGACCCATAGCGAGTCTGGAATGTGGTCTTCCACTTGTCGCCATCAGCGATGCGGACGAGATGGTATGTGTGGCGGAGATTGATCTTTGAGTAAATGCAGGCTTTGCTAGGAGTGTCCAGGAGGTTGGAGATGAGCGGAAGGGGGTAGCAGTCTTTCTTCGTGATCTTGTTCAATCCTCGGAAATCAATGCAGAGGCAGAGTGAACCATCTTTTTTACGAACAAATAGGACCGGAGCACCATGAGCGGAGTTCGATTGGCGAATGAACCCATAGGTGAGGTGCTCATCCAGGAAAATGCGGAGGGAGTTTAGCTCGGTGGTGGAAAGGGAGTAGATTGGGCTGAGAGGAGGAGATGTACCTTCATCCAAGTCGATCTTCAGATCGAATTCATGATGTGGTGCGAGCTGGGTAGCCTTTGCCTTACTGAATATGTCGGCGAACTTGTGGTAGTCTGAAGGGACATTGGAAAGGTCCGGAGTATCTGGAGCGGCAGACTGTCACGTCACATGCCCTCCCCGACTCCTCCGCACACCATCCGCCATCCTCCGCACCTCCCATCCGACTTCTCCATCTCTATGCCGCACTCCCCCTCCGAAGTCCACCACCTGTTGTCCGCCGTCAGGCGACAACTCCACACTTCTCCTGTCCGAAGTCCGCTGTGCTTGGTCCGCTTTCACGTGATAAGTCCGGACACCTCTCGACATCCATTTCCTTTGCAGTTCTGTTCCCTATTGTTCTCTATTTCGTTTCTGCATTTACTCCTAGTCTTTTGTCTCTATTGTCTTCTCCATCCTTGTACCTGCCGCCTTCCCTGAGCATGCACCACCAGTATGCACAGTTATGTACTCCGCATGATCCGCCCTCCGTTACCCCTGTAGTACAGCCTCCGACCTCCTTGTATTTAGTCTGTACTCCACTGAGGATTAGCCTCAGTTGAAAAATCGCATCTAAGTTACTTCCTGTCTCATTCCTCATCCTCTTGCTCTCTCCGCTTCGGTAGCACCCGCTATCATTGTATCTACATCCGACTCCGTTCTCCAAAATCTGAGGACACGGACAGTGCAAGGGCGCAGGCGATCCCTGAAGCCGATGTCCTCTCCGTATGACTCCGCCTTTGTCCGACCTCCAACCCCCGCCCCCATCTCGTCTGCTCCACTCCGACCTCCAGAGACATGGAAGAACTGGACTTGACACAGACGCAGAGCACATCTTCACAGAATGGAAATCCTCAGGGCAGATGTAGAGTGTGGAATGCTCCGATCCCTCAAGTTTACATGCATGCTGATAAGCGGTGGCATTGACAAAAGAGATGTGCGGAGCAGAAGGGGGCAAGTCAGGGGATGGAGATGGAGATGGTTCGTTGCAGACGACCGGAATTGGAGGAGTCGGAGACTTGACCGGAGGAGTGGAGGGTGGTACCGGTGCTGTCGGCATTCATTCCATAGTCGTTCAGAAGCTGATGTTGCCCAATACCCAATCAATCAACAGATTGTAATGGGTGAGCCAACTGTGTCCGAGAACGAGTACACAAGAGGAATCCAACGGAGTGACAAAGAATGTCTCGGAGGTGACGTCGCCGGAGGGGAAACGGAGGTTGAGCTGTACAGAGCGCGTGATGGTGGAGTTTGAAGAGCTGTCTAGGAGTCTGAGAGAGAGTGGAGGGACTTTGAAAGTAGGCAAGGAGTTTTTATTGACAAAAGCGGAGTCTATGAAACAGTGGGTGGAACCAGAGTCAACTAAAGTGAGTACAGGAGGGAGTTCATAATCGAGAAGGGAAATGGACAGCATAAGGGCGTTAGGGTCAGAAAGAGCGGATGCATTGAGTCAGACCTCCGTAAGTGTGCGAGCGGAGTCAATGCAGTCTCCAGGTCGCGTGGAGGACTGGGGACTGGGGACTATTTTTCCGACTCTGTAGTGGAGGTTGGAACGACCGTAGAGGCCCATGCTTTCGAGGCCTTCAAGGTTGACTTAGGGCAATCCTTTGCGTTGTGACCAGGCTGGCCACAGAACATGCACAGCTTGTTTTTGAAACGTCGCTGGTGCTCTTCTTCGGTGAGTTTCCCATCTTTACCTAGATGTGACAGGGTTTCTGAGGTAGCAGATTTTGCGGAGGTGGTAGATGCCTTGCCAGAGTTGGAGTTGGAGGGCGTAGCTGGCTTGGTGGAGGAGGTGGGAGTGGGAGAGGTGGAGGACGCGGACATGGACGGAGACAATGACTTATTGGCGGAGGAGGGCATGGACGATTTCTCCTTTTGACAGGAGATTTCGGACTTGCATTCCCAGTATCGGGCGTTGACAGTCTGGGCGAGGAGGTGGAGCTTTGCGAGGGTCTCCGGTTTACCAACACATGAGATCTCATCCTTGATCCGGTCCGGAAGACCGTTGTAAAAGATGTGGTGGAGTGCGCCCTGACCGTAGTTCTCGACTTGTCCAGCCAGGCAGTTGAACTCCACATTGTATTTGTTGATCCGGTTTCCGTCCTTCATCGTCAAGTGGTCGAGCTGGTGCTTGGCATCTCTGATGGGATCATGTGGACCGAAATTGGAGTGGAGTTCAGAGATGAATTCCTTGTAGTCGTTCATCCAGAACAGACAGACGGAGGATCTGACATTCAGGAGATCTGGCTTGAACCACTCAAGTGCCATACCCTTAAGGTACGACTGCGTGAAGATAACTTTAGTGCAGTCGGACTGGAAGGCCTTGGGATGGTCCTGGAAATTCAACTCGCACTGAACAAGGAATGTGCAGAGCTTGCAGGAGTTCGTCCCATCAAACGTATCTGGTTTGTGGACCTTGGTGCAGTTGGAGGAGAAGCCTCGATCTAAGGACTGAGCCTGGGTGAGGTCATGGATGGCTTGTGCCAATGCCACGAGGGGATCGCCAGGAAACTCGGAGGGAGGCGGAGTAGGAGTAGGAGGTAGGGAAGATGAGGGAAGGGAAGGAGGGAGACCAATGGCATGAGGTGATGGAGGAGGAGTAGGATCCAGGGAGTCACCACTGCCAGGAGGTCCTGAACCTGCGGGGTCTGGCATGTCCGGAAATGTGTAGGAATGACTGCGAGTCACTTGACATGCGGACAGAGTGGGGGTTTGGCGTCCATCATCAGTGTCTGGGATAGGGGTGGTAGCGCAGCCTTTTCCAAGAGTCGGGCGACTAGGGGCGAGGGGAGCACAGTGGGTAAAAGAAAGGAAGTCGTCTTCTTTCCTGGGTGGGAGGTGGATAACTTCACCAGGCATGCTCGGCCCTGCGTCGGGAAGGAGCTGCTCAGCACGGTGCTGAGAGTGAGTACAGATAACACTTTGGAAGGTCATAAGTAACAGTGATGCGAAGACAGTACAAGTGGGAGTTTGAATATACTGTCAAGTCTGGGTTCTCCGGTCTCCGGAGGTGCGGATGTAGGGGGTGTGGAGGTATGGGATATGGAGGTTGGGTCAGATGGTGAGGACGGCGGCTTCAGGAGATGCCTGCACCCTTGTACTGCCCTTGTCCTCGTATTTCAGAGGGGTGGAGTACGGACGGATTACAACAGTGGCAGTGAGGCGACCGAGGCAGAGTGGTGGTTAAGCGAAGAGGGGAAGAGCAAGATTGGACAGAGTGGAGTGGAAAGACTTAGTTGATATTCAAACTGAGGTGATCCTCAGCGAAGTACCGACTTTAAGTACAAGAGAGTGAGGGCTATGTAGCTGAGAGCGTAGGGCAGAACTATGGAGTATGTAAAGGTACATACTAGTGGCACGAACTCAGGGAAGGCAGAAGGTACGAGAATGGAGAAAGGGAACTAGACCAATCACGAGGCACAGACAAGAACAATAGAGACAAAAGAAAACATAAGTGAATGCAGAACAATAGGAAGAATGAAAGGGAGAAACAGGACCTTAAGGGAACTGGATGTCCGGAGGTGTCTGGACTTGTCATGCGAAGGTGGACCAAGACAGGCAGACTTTGGACAGGACAGTGCGGAGTCGGATGAAGGGTGCAGATAGGGCAGATGAAGGTGAAAGGGCATGGGACGTGACAGTTCATGGTTGTGTTTGTGATCATCGGTCTTGCACATACATTAGGTTTCTGAAGGAAGTAGAACAAAAGTTAATAGACAGATTAACAAAAATTGAATGTTACTTATAAATGAACACATTTGCACTGTCCATTGGATTGTGACCATGTATTGATGTAGTCACAGTCGCACGTGGGGTCCATGCGTTGGGGGAAAGGACCAACCCAACAAAGAGAATAAATGAATATACTACTTACCCATGGATGAACATGTGAACACACTTGTCAGGTTTGTGGACAGTGCTGGTGTGACCATCTATAGATGGGCGCAGTGTCTTCGTTGGGTCCTGACTGCGTCACGGGTTGTGGCATTCACATATTCATTAGGTCCAAGTCTGTTGATTGGCACACTTTCATTGTTAGCCCCAAGCAAGTCATAGTTACATGAGCACATATAGCAAAATGGTGGCAAGGTGTTGAACAATCTAACATATGTACTGTACCTATTGTTGATTCTAGTCGGTACAGCTGTACTTGGCGTCAATGAAAACCAATCTACATCTTTGTACGCATATGGTGATTTCTCACTGGAGGTGAGGAGCCATTGAGGATGAATGCGTATCCAAACCACCTAATGACCTACCATGCTTGACCAGGTTAGTATGGGTATGCAAGAAATTTGAGGAAGGTATGTACTGCTGTAGTCCAACTCAGACTTGGAGACATCTCTGAGGCCCAATGCATATCCACACTGTCTGACAACCACCTGTGCCTGACCAACGTGACTTTCTGCCTCTAAAAGACATCTTTCCGCCTGTTCGACCTGTAGATGGCTGTACTGCAGTTGTAACATATTGTAGCGAACAAGCTGATCTGCAACTTGCTTCTGGAACTTGCATAGCTTGCACTTGGCTTGTATAGTCTTTAGGAGAAGGTCTGCTTCAGCAGATGAACTAGGGGCGGTAATGAAGCCCTTCGAGATTGATTTACTGAGTGAAAACAGGCCAAAAATCTGAAAAATAGGTACTTACCCATTCACTGGGCTGTTTTGATCAGCATATGATATCCACCACAGGAAAGTCAGGCTCTTGTTTTGGGAAGATATCATCTAGTTGACCAACCAGGAGACTTGAGGGAATGTTATTGGAGGAGCCATGCAACATTTTGTATCATGTAACACTTCAGGTGATGTGTGACAGGTTAAGCTGACTACCATTCCACCTTTGCTTCAAGGCAAATAATACCAAGTGATCTCTCTGAGAGAACCTACCACATAACCAGGTAATCCTGACCACCACTCAATCCACTGAGCAATTATCTAATTTGATCTTTAGCTCTCTTTTGATGCTGAGGGCCAAGAATTATCGGACCCATGCCCAGAAGACTTCCTTTTGCCCAAAATGCGGCAAAAGATTCACAAATGAGATTTGTGTCCATCAACATATGAATCAACCCATGTCTGTATGTGAGGTATCCTCTAACGACATATCTCCTGCCATGACTGCTCCGCAATCTTTTCGGTCTCAGATCCACCCTCTTCATGGCTACAGTGCCCGCGATGTTCATCAGCCATCTCCGTCTCCACCCACAGCTGCCAGCAACATGCAGGTGGATGTTGTTGACATGCCACATGATGATCTAGGGATAATAGATTTTCTGAATTCACCCGGTCCCGATACACCTCCAGGGAATGTTGACTATTTCCCAGGCACATCCCAGATCTATCCCAGCAGGAAGATGTTCATGGATCAATTCCTTGCTGACAAATATGGCGAGTTGCAGAAGGATAATTTATTTTATCTGTTCACTTCCCAGCAAGACTGGCAGGTTGCATCATGGCTATTGTGCTCTCATCTGAGCATGTCAGCAATTGACAGTTTCCTCTCTCTGGATTTGGTGAGCTACTTGTTCTGATTTTGTGCTTTCAGCTGACTTTCCACACAAAATAGATCAAGCAACTTCCCATTTCATTTTGATCTGTGAAACAGCTACATCACCTTGCGGAACTTTTGCTGCCCAGGCCTCACTGGCATTCACAAGTTATACAGCCCCAGCATCCAACAAAACGATCTGTCACATTGTTCTATAAAGACCCCATCGAATGTATCCAAAGCCTCCTTAGTCAACCTCACTTTGTGTCTCATATCAACTTCGTCCCAAGGAAAGTCTGGTCCACCACTGCTTGGCTGTCGCATGTGTACAATGAATGGCTGATGGGCGAGCATGCATGGAACCTGCAAGTAAGTCCTAGTGCATTAAACACAACGTCAACTTGCATCTTATTTTTCTAACAGAAGGAGCTACCTGAGGGCGGGACACTCTTGGGCGTTGTGCTGTCATCAGACAAAACCAATATCTCTGTAATGTTTGGGAATCGTATGGCACACCCTCTACTTCTCAGCCTGGCCAATATTGCCACAGATATCCAGAGCAAGGGCTCCCTTCATGGTCACTTGTTACTTGCCCTGCTTCCAGTTCCATCATTTATTCACAAGACCTCTTGTGTTTGCTCCCTCCTTTCTGATCGATTACTTCATCATTGTCTTGATTTGGTCCTCGCGCCTCTGAAGATTGCTGCAGCCATTGGCGTCATGATGAATGATCCGTTTGGTAACCTACAGTATTGTTTTACGCCTCTTGTTGGATATATTGCGGATATGCTGGAGCAGAGTTTACTGGCTGGCACGAGCCCAAAGGCATCCCCCATGTCCACTGCCACCTACAAGGAGTTTGGCAATGCTCGACGTCATGATCCCTGGACTGCTGAGCATACTCTTGAAGCCATTGGTACACTGTGTAGTGAAGTCGATCCAGAAGATTTTACCAGGTTTCTCAAGGAAGTGAAGTCTTTCGGATTGAATGGCATTCATGAACCATTCTGGAGAGATTGGCCACTATCAAGCCCAGCCCAATTCCTGAAGTTCGAACTGCTCCACCACTTCTTCAAGATGTCTTGGGATCACAACATACTGTACAATGGTGTGTTATGGTTGTTGGGGCCAATGAAGTTGATTATTGCTTTAGTCTCCTCCAAATGCTGGTGGGCTATCGCTCATTTGCTGATGGAATCTTGAAGCTCAAACAAGTTACTGGCCAAGATCACTGCTCTGTCCAATGATACCTCCTTTGTGTCATTGCAGGCACAGTGCCTCTGCAATTTCTCGTGGCTATCCGTGCATTACTGGATTTTCGTTACCTTGCCCAGATGCCCATTTTCAATGAACAAGCATTAGCCAAGCTTGATGCCGCATTGGCTTTATTTCATGCAAATAAAGATGCTATCTTAACTGCTGGTGGACGTTCAGAACACTTCCATATTCCAAAGCTTGAACTAATGCAGCATGTTGTACCATCAATCCAAGCCTCGGGTGCTCCCATGCAGTGGTCCACGGACATCACAGAGCATGCTCATGTGACTGAAGTGAAGAATCCCGCGCATGCAGGGAATAACCAGAACTATTATGCTCAGATCGCGCGCCATCTTGACCATTCCGATAGGTGTTTCCAGTTTGATTTAGCTACAGGCATTGCATCCTCCCATTGACATCCCAATGGCAATGGAGATCCTGTTGAGGAGGATCAAGATGACGAACATGACAATGAGGAGTCCGATGCCTTACTCTATCAGTTCCTGGGACGTAAAATTGTTGATTACTTCAAGATTGCTGATGCACTCATCGATGCACGAAGCCCAAGACATACATTTGTGTCAAACACCACCGCCATTCATCTTGCTGCTAAACCATATCGCCGAATGACCATTGATGAGGCAGCGACCCTCTTCGACTTACCTGACCTCCGCTCAGTGATTTGTGATTACCTTGATCACCACATGAGCAATGTGGATATCCCCTTCATGAGTCAAAGATGTGCTTTACTGGACTATGATCTACCATCGAATGAGATTCTGATTTGGAGTAAGATTCGCATCCAGAACTGAAATTACCATAATCCTAGCCTTGTTGAACTGGCTCAAACCTTGAATATTGCTCCCCCTTCACAGCAACATCCTCATGGACTGTTTGATAGTGCTGTATTTAGTCCAAGCGCTGAGAGTGACTGGCCTTTACATGGGTTGAATGGTAGGCTCTGTCAGTATCTCATACAGTTGGCTGATTGAATCTCCAGGGCACATCGTTGTTCAACTCTGGCTTGTCTTTCGCATATTCCGTACTGATCAGTTTCTCAGTTATGTGCAATGCTTTCATGTCACTCCTCCTGTTGGAGCTGGGCACATGACGGAAGCAGCAGCAGCAGGTCTCCACCTTCTGAAACATGCAAAAAGGGTCAATGGGGAGTTGATTGGAGGCGTCTTGCCATTATCCTACATTCATTCCCCCATTCATTTAATACCATGTTTTGGGAAGACAGTGAACCCCCACCTCACCAGACCAACCAGCCATCAGTTTTCCACCGAATTCTGGCTTAACCACTATTGGAACAAACAGCTTTATTACTGTCTTTTGTCACATGCTTGATATGGGTAACTTGCAAATGAGAAATCTGGTTGAACAGGGTGAGGCCCCAGGAGGATTGGAATGTCATCTATATATGTCTGCACTGTCACCAATCCAATTTATTGTTTCGTGCATAGAGTGGCTGACGTTTGAACCATGTTTGCCACTCCTCCCCCTCCAAGTTTTCAAAACGCTGTCACAGAATTGTCTATCACCCCCATCTGTGCGAAAACCACCTCAGTCCCGCTAGAGGGCAGAGTCTTTAAAGCAGCCATCCTTGATGCAGAACTTGCTACCGAACTCGAGGGTGCTACCATATCTGAAACAGCCCAAGGATCAAAAAACAACTTCATTGTGTATTGGTGTCAGCTCTCACATCTCCAAAATCTCGGTATAGTCAAGGCAGAAGCCTTGAAAACAGCCGGTGGTGTGCCACTTTTCCTCAGTGGTCACTGGAAACCCTCTTCAATCCCCCACATTCTACACCATGTCACTACCGGGGCTTCAGGTTCAGGTTACGCAATACATTGTTTACTACTGAAATTGCTAACCCTAGCTCATCAGGATCAAATACAAGGGCTTGGAGGTCTCAATCCAACCCACCTCATCGCAAGACAGTTACCACTTCAGTTTCAAGAACTCGTCATTCCCTCAGGCAGGAGTCAATCACACGCACCATTCCTACCACGACCCTAGAGGAGACCATTGAAGCAATGGTCATACCCATTGCCGGTTCTGAAGAGAACGATGTTGCTACTTGGCTCAACCAGATCATTTCATCCTTTGCCCACCTCCTGGCCCCACAGAGAAGCAATTCTGACACCTCTGATCCCCTAGGTTGGGGAGGGCCTTGTTTTACACAATCAATGGCAGTGGTGGGGGGTGATAATGCCCTTAAGACATACAATCAGTTGCGTTCCTGGTCCTCACAATATGCTGCAAAGCCAATAGAGAACTCTCACATGTCTGTCAAGCCAGACATTGTTTTTTGTGGACAGCTCAATCCACACACCAGTTTCGCATGGCGAAACGTTATATCATTTTTGGAACTCACATCCTCATCACACAGTGCTCAGTTGTGCCAAGACATCACTCACAAGGCATATGCTGTCTTCATGTCACAGCCTGGCAGACGATTCATAGTTGCAATTTCTCTCACCCATCAAGAATTTCGCCTCCATGTCTTCAATCACTCAGGAGTGATTCATTCATTACCACACAATCTTCACAAGTCCACTGATCTGTTCACTCATGTGATGTATACCCTTGCCTTTGGAAGCCCCAGCATACTAGGATTTGATCCCACATTCCTTGACCCCTCCCTGACCCCTTCTATTTTGTTTCGCCCTCACACCCCTACTGTGCTCAAAGTATCTCGGACAATTTGCGTTGGCAAGAATGCATACACAGTTATACGTGCCATATATATCAGCCACCTGATTTGTGGTAGGGCCACAAACTCCTGGCTTGTGCGGTGAGGCAAAAAATTCTACGTTGTCAAAGATTATTGGACACACAAAGGAAGAAAGCACACGGAGGAAGAAATTCTTTCGAGGTTCAAGGGTCTCCTGGGTGCTCCCCAGTTGGTTGAGGCATGGACGGTTCAGACTGAAGGTGCCGATGAAACCACCGACTTGCTCCAACCCACATTTCTGGTCGGAAACTCACAAATTGAGACCTGTATCCATCGACGCCTCCTGTTGTCACCCGTAGGGGAACCCTTCGTCCAATTCTCCTCCTTGCAAGAACTTGTAAGCATTTTTATTGACATTGTTCACGGTGAGCATAATTACTTTCATTGCCTTGTCGGTTGCTTCCTTATCTTCATTCCCAGTTCTTTTTACTCTCATGGACATCTATGGGATTATTCATCGTGACATCAGTTTCAACAACATTCTTGCATTTGCCTGTAATGTTCGATGGTCGGCCCCGTTGGAGGATTTACGAGAGTGGGAAAACGTCATTGCGAACAAGAAATATTGACGCGGTCTCCTCATCGATTTCGATTATTCCGAACTAATCAATAGTGGGACGCAAGGTGTCTCTAGCAGTGACCGTACTGTAAGGTCCCTTCATCTAATTTTCTTTTATTCAGCGCTGAACACACAATAGGGCACCATACCCTTTATGGCTATCGATCTCCTTCAAGAATATAACAGTCTGTCCAATGGATTCACGCATACGCTCTCACATGATCTAGAGTCGCTCGTTTACGTGCTCGTTTGGGTGTGTGTCCTTTATCAAGGACCAAACGAGATTCAGAGTGATCGGACCATCGAGCAAACCTGCCTGAAACAATGGGCCTTGGCAAAGACGACTACCAATGTACAGGCATTGTGTGACCAGAAGCTGGGCCAATTGTCGTCGAGAAGTGTACTCAACGATTTTACACCTTACTTCGAGCCATTGAAGCCCACAGTCACCCAGCTTTATAAACTGATCCAATGTTCTCATGACCCAGACGATACCACCGTTCTTACTCACGCTGTTGTCATGGAGGTCCTCATGGACGCCTTCAAGACGGTCACAGAAGTGTCTTGTGGCACGACAAATGCGAAGCAAGCATGGCAACGTGTGCAGAACGAGCCTTCTTTGACACAATCCCAATACTACTCTGAAGATGGCCAGAATGTTCGTCGTAAGGTTATGTGAGGATTTATAATATATTTTAGTCTACGTTACTTGCATCCATCGTGTACTTACAACACATGTTGTGCCGTGCAAATGATCTGATCAAAATTCCTATTCAACCATTGGGAGTGTGGCCAAAGTGTGTACATAATGCATAAGCATGGAAAAGTTAAAAACCACATCGAGAATGCAGCCATTTGATACATTACCCACATAGGTAAAACGATCTCAGTAGACAGACTAGGGCCCCCCCCGCTGTGTAGTTGAGCATGTTATTGGAGGTAAGTAGACCCACTCTCGTTTCTTTTACGCACTAATTCAGGGTCTATCATAATTGCAAATAAGAACAGGTAACGTGTTTCGTGAGGACCACCCCCCCACTTTCATGGCGAAACCTGCAACGAAAAAGCGTGCTGGGACGCTTCAAGCCGCAGATAACAGTTTAGGTTTGGCTTCTCAACTCGATGATCCTATGACTGGTTCAAACATGCGAAAGAAAATGAAGATGGTACCTTCTGACGGTATGTGGATTCGTCACTACATCACTAATACCTACTCTTTTTTGTTCATTTTACTTTCCAGAACCATCGGGTGACGCTTGCTGGTCTTCAAGAATGAACAAAGGTAGCGGGGGTCAATTAGCACAGCTGCAAAATATTGAATGCGTCCAAACTCGGACCAATGCTAGAGTCAATCCGATGGATGCTGTAGCAGCGAACGAGCCCATCAATCCATTCGCTCCCCCACCAGGAAAGCAACCGTCCAGGTGGAGGGGTCGTACATCTAAAGACAATCGTAGCGAGAAAGTAAGCCCAGTTTTTGTCGGTTTTCCCTCTCTCAAACCCTAACCATGCAGATTCCTCCTTCAGAGACATCGATTCTACCTCCACCTGCTCGCCAGGCATCTCGTCCAGGCTCCCGTTATGGCTTCCATCTTTCCCCTCCCATTTCTGGTGGTACAGCTCCTCGCACTACCTCGACTGCGCCGACACCTCGCGGTACTTCAATGGCCCGGTCATCTATGTCAACACCTACGGCATCTCTTCAAGGTTCTATTCCTCCTCCTTCACGAAGCTGCTCTGTGGCTTCTGTGTCTCGCGGTGGTTCGATGGCCCCTGCATCCCAGGGCAGAGTATCTATGGTACCCAAGGGCACTGCTGACATGTTGATTCCAGCTGTACCTCTCAGAGCTTCGCAAATTGTACAGCAAGCTCACGACTCTCAGCCGATTGTGTTGACTACGTCACGACAATATGATCCCTTAGCCAATGAGCAACTGCCATACGATCGCCCGGATAGTGATACTGACTCCGAGTCCCACACACTCCCTCTGCCTGCAAAATTTATGAACCACTTCGAAGTTGAAATTGACGACATATCCCCTGATGAGGATGAAAGGATGGCTGAAGCCGCGCTGCGTGCCCCAGGTATGCATGCCGGTTTTCCCTGCGCGCCAACCCCAGGTACGTTTGCTTGCTTTATCAGATCCCTTACTGACATATCAAACTGAAGATGAGCACAATGAGCATAATGAACCGGATGATCTCAATGACTATGACGAACAAGCTGAGCGGTATCTTTCAGATTCCCAAATAGGTATATTTTCATTGTATCCTGGATTGTCTCTCTAAATCTTTCTAGATCCTGTTTTACTCGCTGATTCGGAGCAGCTTTCTGGCAAAGATGTTGTACGTTCCTATCATCAACGCAATGGCTTCCCGTGTGCCCCAGCACCGGAACAACTTCATGCTGTTCGCAGTCAGCAAACCACTACAAGTTCCGCAGCTCAGGGTATCCAACCTCCTTCTGGTTTTGCTGACCCTCCGATGGCGGCTCTAACTGCAACCGATGGTGAATTGACAGGCCTCCCAACCAAACTCCGTTCTTATCCGCACAAGTTTCGTGAAGTGATTGAGCACGCGAAGTTGATTGCGCAATGCGACGCTGTGACAAAGAATCTGTTTCCACTCCATTCCACATTCTTGGATGTATTGAGTGTAGAAGTTTATAATGAAGCCCTTCACGACTGCAAAAATATGCCGCCAGGTAAGCTTATTGAATCCAACTGGCATCTACTTACAGACCCTGCAGGATACTGGCCCAACTATCGCACTCAACTCGTTATTCTTGTACGTACCATCTATACCACGTTGACATGCTAATGATCTTCAGCTTTGGGAGTCCCTCATGACATGGTGGTCAACTATCAAAGCCAAAGCTCATGAAGCCATCGTGCGATTCTATGACATCAGAGCTCATCTCACTGAAGAGGAGAACCAATCGCAGTCCCAAGCATTAATCAAGGCAGCCATATTCTTGAGGAACGGTGTTGATGACGAGGTTTGCTTCATAACTCGATGTATACATTTACTAACAATCACTTTCCAGGGTTCTATGTACCAACAATATGGCACACCCAGCATTGGAAGCTTTGGTAAAGAGCTCTTTCTACTTGCCTTTGTCGGTCGGCACAGTTTTTCCCAAGGTATTTTCCCTTGAAGTCCCAAAAGTTGCTGTGTGCCTTGCAGCAACCC